>JAVCKS010039918.1:0-11231 GCA_032273685.1 Pteraster tesselatus
TCAAATGGAGATGATCAAATGGATGTTTGGGCATCAAACACCCAGTGTCAATGAATGGGTGCCACTGAATGTTGTTGTTTTGGCATAGCTGACTAGAAACCAAATTACCTGGTCAGCTGAAAACAGCATATACCTGTTACTCAGGTATGACATTTGGGTTAAAAAAAACATCTTCCCCAACGCAGGTCAAGAAATTATAATTTTCTTTATAGTTTCACATTGCCATGGTACAATGTTGATCCACATCGTCTCGTAATTTCCTTATAACTCCATATTTCATAGTTTTATAATTTCATCGTATTACCATCTTTCTCGATCCAGGTCGTCTCGTAATTTCCCCTTCTCCTCTTCTCTCCGAGACCTCTCAGCCGTCAGGGTCCCCAGTCGGGCTCCTGCCTGCCCCAATCCCTCCTTCAGACTCAGGCTGTGCGTCTCCGCTTCAGCCAGCTGGCTCTGGAGTTGATGGACCTTCTCTTTGAACTTGAAGCACAGGGTGTCCAGCTCTTGGCGGAGAGGGTTCGATTTGAGCTGGGACTGGGCCGAGTCCAACTCTGTCACGGAGGGAAATTTGATGAAAATGGAAGAAATGTCTAATTAGGAATGGGACGTGACTTTCAAGTGTCTTGGCTGGGTGGTTTAGGTAATCAAAAACCCGGTGAGACACTTGTGTCCTTGAGCACGGCACTAAAGTACGTCTCACCCCAAGGTGTACGAATGGGTACATTGAGAGAGAGTTTGATTAGTATACCCAGGAAAATGAGTTATGTGGCATACGGTGATACTTCCACTGTAGATCTCTGGGATCAAAAAACAACACGGTTATGGGTTTATCTATATTTGGCCTAGAAGTAATTAGAACTCTAATTCTTGGTAAACCTTTCTGATTTTGGTCAAGCTTTTTTCTCATCGCCCTGGCTAGCTCTTTGTGCTCCTGGTCATGATTCATCAGGTTCTTATACTCCCCGGTCAACACTGTCAACTGGGACAGGAGGTTAGCCTCCATCTTGACGGCTTTGTGACGTTCCTCCTGTCAATCAGAGTTTAATTCATCCTGGATTAACTGCTGAGAATTACTGACGAAGATTCAACTAGGATGACTAAAATTAACTGTACTATGTGACCCACCACCACAAAACCATTTTAATAAAAATGAGGTATTGGCATATTCAGTTAGAGAATGTCTTTTAGCTTAATTTAATACAAACATTATGCTGATAAGGCAAATATTTTTTTAATTAATAATTGGACGATTTTCAACCCTGTTCTAACTTTGACTAGCCGTTACTCCATAACACCAAATGCAACTTGTTGCGGGTTTCGTTGTGGCGGGTCACATATAGTCACCAGTGTTTAAAATAGGATGAAAACGAATAGAAGACCTTCATTTCTTCCAGCATGCGTGACTTCTCCCGCTCCATCTCTGTCATCCTCCTGAGGGCCTCCTGCCTTGCCTCCCTGCTGCACGCACACTGCTGGAGCCCCGCGCTGAAACTCCCGAGGGCGCCCCCCGGTGACATGAAGGCCGCAGACTCGGAGTGGAAGCTGCTGGGAGGACGGCTGTGACTGGACTCGGAGGTGGAGGAGGTGTTAGAGGTGGAGGAGATGTTAGAGGTGGAGGAGGTGTCAGAGGTGGAGGAGGTGTCAGAGGTGGAGGACGATGATTTGGAGTCAAACGATGTTCTGCTGATGACTGGAATGGATGACTGGCTCTGTTGTTGAAGGGGGCCCACTTTAATCTAGAGTGGACGGTGAATGTGAACTTCATTATGGTGGTTCTTAGGTAGATGATATAAGTTTTCCCTTCTTTACGATTATTTTTCCGATAATTATGAACAGAAGTACAAGTTGTTTATATCGAACCTTCTCCGGTTCCTGTGCGTCGCCTGACTTTGATGAAGTGCTCGGAGTGGATATAGCTGCAAATACATACCAAACACCAAGGAATTATTTGTTTCCTGGAATTATTGGAATTATTTTTCGTCAAGTTATACTGGAGAGTCAGGCTGTTATATACATGAGCCAGCTTTGTTCAACGAGTTTTATGGAGTCTTATGGGTCGGCTTGTGGCTTTGCTGTTAAATAAATATTTAAAAAAAGTGCTGAAAAATAGAAAAACCACGGCTATGCATAATTTTCTGGCCTAATCCATACCTTGACTTTGGGCAGCGATGGCAGCATCAATCTGTTTCACTTTCATCTCCAGCTCAGCTTTCCATTGTTCCAAGATATCTCTACCTCTGCAAGCATGGAATGCCAATATCATGTTTAGCACAAGAATTCACTCTGGTGATGAGGAGTTACACGTATTCTTCTTAAAGATGTCAGACTGGTTTCACTTTGAAAATAGTCTTCTAACGTGGAAATGAAAAAATGGCACGAGTATTTTCTTGTCAAAATAATTCATCTACTGATCGGTCGGGGGCTGGGCTCCAGTATACCTCAGCTCTAGTGACTTTGCAAAAATGCGTTGTGGGGTGGGGGTTGTGGGGTGGGGGTTGTGGGGTGGGGGTTGTGGGGTGTGGGGTGGGGGTTGTGGGGTGGGGCTGCCAGTGAGAGGGTATGGTTAGGGCCCTATTGAGCCGGTCTGAATTCCAGACCTGTAAGGAGGTAGGTCCAGCTTGAGATTCTGAGCTTCTAGAGTATCCTCCATCACAACCTACAACGACAAAACAGTAAGATTTAGCACTGCCACAACCGATAGATTTGACGGCGAACTACAAACGTATTTCACCGGGTTTGCATAGTACTACCATGATTGTTATGTTTACAAGCAAACCTTATTATTCTTATAACAAAATCAAAGATACATCTAAAGTACACTTAAGCACCTGTAGTAGTGTCAAATACCGGTATCGTGCATTACAAAGCACATATGGGACATCCAACCTAACGTCCCATCCGTTATGGTAAAGTGCCTTGCTCATGGACACATGCAGTTAAGTGTCACGACAGCAAAGGGACCCACATTCAGAGGGCAAACAGAACTAGATCGCTCAGCCACGACAACTCCATGAAATGAAAATGTCATTTGTTTAGGCACAAAAGCTGAACCAGCGCTACGCAGGACCCAGAATATTCTGGAGATGAAGAAGAAGAAGTTTATTCTGCGAGCCGCCTGAAAGGGAAGCCAGAGGCACACAGTACCTTCTGATGCTGTTGGGGTTTTCTCAGCAGGTCCTGGGCCTCATGCCGACTCCAAAACAGGTAGCTGACGGCAGCTTCCAGTAGTCGTTGGTCCATCACACTACCGTCTTCAGGAGAACCTTGGTTCCCAACCCCTTCCTCTACCTTTCTGTCCTTTTGTAGCATTTTCAAGACATAACCCAGTTCTTTCTTTCGCTGGGGAAGGAAAAACAGACAGCATGTGGCTAGTGGAAAGTTCAAATGTAATAGAGTATAGAGAGTACACTAAATAGATAAATAGAAAAATTGAAAAATAGAGAAATAAAAATAGATAAATAGAGAAATAAAAATAAAATTATATGAATAGAGGAATAAAAAAATAGATAAATTTAAAAATGTAGAAATAGGTCATTAAATAGAAAATTTGAAAATTGGAAAGTTAGAGAGTTAGAAAATTAGAAAATTTGAAAATCGACTACTCACTACAGAATCTTCCTCAGTGTTCGCATCATTTTTATGCGGCTTCCCCAATCCGTCGTGGCCGCAAAGATCCGCTTCCAATGCGGTGAGCTGTTCCTGGATGCAGCTGCCGTAGCCGGACGATTGAGGGGAAACACTCCCCATCCCTCCCCCGCTCTCCCTGATCTCCCGCAATGACTTGTCAAAGATGCTGGAGATGTAAGCTATCCGCGATTCCAGTCTGTCCTCTGCCGGAGATTGCACCGTGGGTGTCTGGATGGCTTGTGGGTGGTGGAAGCCCTTAGGCTGCTGGGCATCACTGCTTGGACTGCTGCTAGAGGACGAGATCCTTTGCATCGTTGCGCCGTCACCACCGTGCGACAATCCACTCGCGTGACGACTGGAAGTAGAGGACACATCGTCAGAGCTAGATGCCGCCTGGTGATTCTCTTCGGAGGGTACGAGCTGCTTGAGGGGGCAAGAGGCGCTGCCACCCTGCCTGTTCGCATCAGGATTTTCGTCATTGGTCCCGCAGGAAAACGAGCCGAGCACGGCCAGGCGGAGTTGCCTGCCGCCGCCACCGTTGCCGATGTAGTTGCTCCGCTCACTGAGAATTCTGCATTGCTCGCGGATCGCTCTCAGGGTGATTTCTGTCTGCGGAGTGTCGTCAATGTGATACAGGGCCACTGGGGTGCTGGTGCAGGGCTCCGGCCGTTTTGGGGTCGTGCGGAGGCCCTCTTGTGGTGGCTGCTCTTCGATGACGGTCGGGGACGAGGCGGGTTTGGCGCTCTTAATGCCGTGGGTGTCGCTGAGCAGCTCGATGCTGGACCCGGAGTGGGCGACTTCAAGACGGACCTTGTTCCTCTGCTCCTCTTTCACCGCCGTCTCCGGACATTTTTCGGCGTCTTGGGAAATCTCATCTGCGTGACCTACACTAAAGGCTCTAGATGATGATGATGATGATGATGATGATGATGTACTGCCAGCGTGACAACACATACTACCCCCTGTCTCTTTCAATAGGACGGTTTGCGGCGGCTCGTCCAAATCACACGTTTCTTTAATAGGGAGATATTTGAGAGGAGGTTATATTTACATTTCGTATAATAGCAAACACGAGAAGAAGAAGTTGGAATCTAGTTTTACATTAGTTACATTTTAAGGTAGACCATTGACACAGCAGTGCTTTCCATGCTGGCACCGCTGTAGGTTCGAACCTATATTGTGCAAACATGTGAATCGGGTTTTTGATTGCTGTCTGACCTCAAGGATTTTCCCCCAGTCTCTTCAGGTGATTCCCTCCCACAAAAACCATAACACACCCTTGTGGTAGGTTTCAAAAGACTGTGGGCTAATACACGTCATTAGGCACCACACACAACTGTATATCAAACCCAGGACCTACAGTGGGTGGAGGCAAGAAGAAACTGCACCACCTATCCCTTAACTGCATCCCCCCCTGTTCTTTGAAAAGATGGCGAACTGAATAAATAAATAAAATATAAGGATAAACTGAAAACCAACCGAGTCCTTGTCCATCATTTTCAATATCTGTCAGAGTCACCATCCCACTGCCTGCGTCTCCCTCCAGCGGACCCCTGCCCGTCTCCGATCGAGGACTGACCACTGCCTCCTCTCTGTCCACCCTGATCGCGGCAAACAATTGCCCGACCTCCGTCCCACTACTGCTTCGCTCCTCGGACTGCCTCCCGCTCATGGTATCCCTCCCGCTGGTATCCCTCCCGTCGGTGTCCTCTCCACTGCTGGCGTGCCGTCTTCTCTTCTTCACCTTCTTCTTCTTGGGGATCTTGGAGTTGACCATCGATCCATCTTGTCTCAACGACGAGGTGTCTACCCCCTCTGAGGTTGCCGTCATGTCCTCCCGGCTCCTGCCTGCCTCGTCCGAGCTGCTCACCAGGCAACTGCGCGTCAGTACCCTTATACGTCCCAGCATGCTGCTGCTGGACCTTCAGGCCAGAATGTGCAAACTTTGTTTAGGTTTCATATGAATTAGCTTGTGATGCAAATTAGTAGTCTTTTCCAAAGAGCAAGCAGAGCAAGACTCTGTACCATGCTCTTCTGTTTTTTAATGCCACAGCTGAGTATTATCCAAAAGGGATACCTGATGACCAGAGAGAGCAAGACTATGTACTGTGTTTTTAGTTTTAAATGGCACTAACACAATTTCTAGCAATTTGTTTTGTAATTTATTTATATATATTTTATAAGTATATTTTTCTAAGTACATGTATATACACTTTTCTATACTATAATTCTCAAACTTAAGAGAAACTCCAAACTTGTCAAAACCAATTTTATCAAAGCATCCCAAGGAATTTTATATTTAATATAGAAAATGGTCCAAATCTAGGTGAAAAAATGGAAAACAGTCCTCTGCTTGGGGCTTACAGTCTTCCAGACATGCTTGGCTTTTTCCACATTTAATAAAAGCACCTAGTGGTGGGGATGTATGTGGGTCCGTCTTTCACATCCTATACGAGAGCAGCAGTTTCCAACAAAAATATGGATTTAAGGACTTTTTCATCTACAGGTATTCGCTTGTTTGAGTTACTTTGGAGGGGACAAATCCATACCTTTTGCCTTCGACTGGATGACACTTTTCCTTCTTGTTGTTGCCACCAACATCTGATAACCTCCGTTGGGGAGTTGTGACCTTTGACATATGCTGCCCAGAGCTTAAGCTAGGACAGGAGACCTCGGCCCAGCCAGCTTCGGAAGACTTGGACGATGAGTTGCACTTGTTGAGATGAGAGGCGAGACGAGTGCAGCTAGAGTTGGACCGGTGGACCTCATTTGCTGCAATTGAAAAGATATATCGGATATGTCTATTAACGGACATTAAAAAATTGAGTATATTGATGTTGCTAAAATCGTGGTTTGGTATTTTGTAAATATGACATAGTACAGGATAGGGCTTTTTCTTTTCAGGAACTGATATGAATTCGAAACCGTGTGGTACCTGAAACCAACGTGGCTGTCGTAGCATGCAGTGCACTTCTCAGTCTGGTGGCACAGTCATTTGATGACTCGGCATTATTGTCACAGACACGAGTTAGTATTTCTGTGTCTGATTTACTCGTGTAGACGGTTGGCGAATCCCCTAAAATTAAAAAATAATTGATGGTTTGTTGGTCTGTAAGTTTAATCTGGAGCTTAATCTGTTGGCAACTTGGGGGTGTGAACCCAGGAACATAATAATTAATATTGGGAATGTGGCTGGTTCTGTATGCAGATATTGCACAAAATTACAATACATGACTAAACTTCTACAAACCAAATTAAGTTGAAAATCCTGTGCAATATATAATTTTGATGGAGGTGCATGTACTCCTACTGACTGTGTCCTTCCAGTTCTATATTTACATAGCTGGATTTCCATCCCAAACAAACATGTTTCTGTTTGAGAATAAGTCTCTATTAAACTAAAGTACTGCTACCTTTTGAAATATTCTCATTACTGCCATCAATTGTCTGTTTTAAGACGTTGACGTCTGCACGACTGTGGTGCGGCTTCACGAACCCGACATCAGCAAAGGGTGCAGTTAACTTTCTAGATCTTGATTTGTAAATGTAAAAGATATATAGGTCTAGCTTATACTAGCTTGTACACAGTGAATGAGTCTTTGCAGATGTTAAACATGTTACCTAAATGATTTTGAACTTTGAAGAGACAATGACCTAAAACGAAGTCGAAGAAAACAACAAACAATTAGCCTATATAAATGTAAGGAAAATTTATTGCGCCCGCTCATATTCAGTTGAACAAATCAGCGGGGGGCCCTAGGGAGGCCTAGATTAGGCCCTACTAACTATAGTACTAGTATAAGTAGTACTACTACTAGTACTAGTAGTAGTAGTAGCTACTGTACTAGTACTAGTACTACTAGTACTAGCGGCTAGTACTACTTCTACTACTAGTACTAGTAGTAGTAGTACTAGTACGAGTAGTAGTAGTGTAGTAGTAGGCCTAGTACTACTACTACTAACTAGTACTAGTAGTAGTAGGACTAGACCTAGTACTAGTAGTAGTAGTAGTAGTAGTAGTAGTAGTAGTAGTACTAGTACTGCCTATAATTGCAAATGTTTCTAAAACTTGGTTCCTGAGCCAAAAACGCTTACCCAACAAAGTGGTGTGAGTGCGGTCCACTGTCCCTAGCGACACCGGTAGCGGGCCGCGGTCTATCGGCCCCAGTGACCGATCCTCCGACCGCTACGTTCCCTAGGGCTAGGCCTACCCTAACGACGTTTACCAACACCACAGCGTCAACGTCCGTTCCACTACTTCCAGACCCACCACTTCCAACTACTTCAGCGGAGCTCAGGCTAAGCTTGTCCAAACTTACTTCTTTACATTTTTTATTATTCAGTTGTCCATCATTTCCACCGTTCATTCTTAATCGACGGTGGAATGAGGCCCGAACCGGGCAAACTAATTTGGTTAATAAACTCCCCCCCTGTCTAGCTTTCTTTTTGTTTGCGTTGATGTTTGTTCTAACTTCTATATGACTTTTGACCCCGCAAGGCGGATGTGTACCTAGCAACGACAACGTTTAGCCAATCAGAATCGCTCGCCCGTGGTTGGTCGGCCGCGCCCACTGATCTCTACATAATTATGGATAGCGCGCGGGGGGCGCCGAAAAATTGACGCAACGCGGTCGCCATATTGGAGGAGGCAAAACGATTATGATCTCCACAGACAGTAAATTTACATTATTTAGCCTAACGTTAGCCCACTTTTACTTACATCGATGTCATCTACTGATATAGTCCATCAATCGGATTACGCCGTTGTCGTTGCTCCCTCATTCGTCGAAAATGCCGTCTAAAAACAGGGCTGTTTACAAATAACAGCTGTGCATACACTGTACAATAACTGCTTGCGCGCGCGCGCACGTATTTGCAATTTTTACTAGTTCAAGAAAATTCCGGAGCGAAAATTCCTAAAAGTTACATCGCCTAATTAGGTGTCGTAACTTTTCCGTAACTTTATGCTTTGTTTTTCCGGCTGTACCGGTTTGTACAATTTAACGCAGAGCAAGATTTGTTCATTTTTGCCCCCTTCAAAATGGCCGACGATTGCTTCACTTGGCGAATATCCAATTACGTACGAGCCCGCTATATCAGTGGCCGCGCCCAACGGCGTACCTAGTACCTACGCACGTCACGTAGGCTAGGTACAAGCACAATTTATGTATGTAAACAAAAACCAATGTTCTATTGTTAAATGATAAATATCCAGAATTTCAGTGTTTACTCGTTTTCAATCAGAAACTAGTTATGCATCCGTCGCATATCGTCGTCCCGTACGTTCATTTTGCTTCGAGTTTATTTTATTTAGTTTACACTCAAACGCAAGTGAAACTACGGATTTTGTAATGGTTATCTTAAAGCGCGCCCTCTATAATACAGATACAGGTTTGGTTAGTATAGAAAAAGAATGAGTGGGAATCTGAAACCTGTGGCGACCCTTCCGGGACATATTGACCGTGTATGGCACGTAGCATGGAATCAAACGGGTAAACTTCTTGCCACTTGTGGTGGCGATAAAACTATTCGTATTTGGGGGTTGGAAGTACATGGAGACGGTGAGTTTTTATGATAATTTATTGGTAAATCGTTCTCTGAATTTTGAATAGCTAGCTTACAAATTACAACAGGTCGGCCATTTTAGAATGTTCAAGTTGGTTATGTCGTCTGCTACTGCTAGCCTATTTTTTTAATGATATGTTATGGCATGCATTGCTAGACACACATTGAATCTGTATGCAAACAAATTGCAACAAATGTACTACCAGAATAATTTAAATCTGGGCTAAACTCCAGAATACCCGCCCATTTGCCATTTATTTTGTTGTCGCCATTTTGTTACTACAATGTAGTCTGATACTCTGGTCTAAGTTGTAACTGACATCATTGTGATGAGAAGCCTGGGTACAAAAGGTATTTTTTTAAAGAGACGGGGATGAAAGGGTGGTGGAAGGGTATTCTGCAGTTGCCCCCTAGTCTGATACCCTTGTAATTGAGATAATTGACATTGGTATGTGTGAAGTATGAAGTAATAGGACATAACATGTAATATTTAACAGTATTGTTCTTGCATTTACTACCACAGCGTCATCGTGGCTGTGCAAAACGGTTCTTGAAGACGGCCATTCTCGGACAATCCGCCGTCTAAGCTGGTCACCATGCGCCAATCTGCTAGCATCAGCGAGCTTCGACGGCACCACGTGTATTTGGAGTCGGAGAAACGGCGAGTTTGAATGCGCAACGACGCTTGAGGGACACGAAAATGAAGTGAAGGCCGTCAGCTGGGCCCCCTCTGGCAACCTGTTGGCAACTTGTAGCAGGGATAAGAGTGTTTGGATATGGGAAGGTAGAGTATAGGGTGTACTAGGTTCAGGGTTCCCAACACATGGTATACGGTTCCGGTAAAATAGTGCCTGCTCAAAAATATTAAACTTCTTCTATGTCTCACGAAGTTGTCAAGTAATGGGAACACGATGTTTTGACTGCATATGCTAGTCTTCGTCAGGTGTAGAACGGTCATTGTCCTGCTTATGCATCTATGAGGGATCAGTCGGGAGATTGGCCAAGTACTACATTGGAGACATAGGATATGTTTATTATTACTAATACTATTATTGTTGGAAACAGGTTTCCCTTCATTTATTTTCCCCAAATGTACTTTAATTAGACTGAGAAAAATCTGAAATTAGGAATAGGTTGAGGAAGAAGTTTTCAACTGGATCTAATCTGTTTTTAATTACATTTACGTTTCGCGACGCTGGTTATTTTTGTATTCTGAATAAAGGGTACACTTGCAGTTGACAGTATGTGCAAAGGCCCTTAGCCTTTAACGAATAAGGTGGAATTGTAAAAGTGTCATTTTTATCATTAAAATACCACTAGTTTTACCCAAATAAAATGATTCCTAATTTTAGATTTTAGGTAAACTTGGGGGAAATCAAAAAAAGGGAAACCGACGGTTAGCACCCGATTTTTTTTACCTTATTGTTTATCACTACGATGAATATCCTTTACCACTGTATGAAATTATGTTGATGTTTATAAACATTGGAAAGTGCTATACAAGAAGTATTTTATTGTCAAAATGACCTATTGGCTGGTAGGAATAATTTGACAGGAACCTACTCAACTATCCATAGATGAATTTGTTAGAGCTAATTAACAAAGGCACACCTGCCGAATTCAACATTTAAGGTTATTTCTCAAAGTGAAATCGCACAGTACATCTTACATCTCATTCAAATAAAATCTGTGAGCAGTGAAATTCACGGATTAGCCGTATAAATTATCCCGTTTTGACAGTGGACCAAGACGATGACGACTATCAGTGTGCTGGGGTTCTCAGCGTCCACACGCAGGATGTGAAGAATGTGTGCTGGCATCCACACAGAGAGGTACATGTGTGAAGCTCGACAAAAACAAACACTGAATAATATTATTCCCTCCTCCACCGAAAGTGGGACGGAGGTATTGTTTTTGTTTGTGTGTCTATGGACAACTTCCTTGCAAATACCATGCATCACAACGTCATTAAACTTCATCAATATGACCCCCTACCCTAAGGCTCCAATCCATTAAATTTGTAAAGGTCAAAAGTCAAG
>JAVCKS010039952.1:0-11227 GCA_032273685.1 Pteraster tesselatus
GGCCCCAATGAAAACCAGTTTTACCTAACTGTTTGGGCACACCCTGGGTAAATAAATGGAATAAATAAATAAATAAAATAAGCTCTCAGATCAGTTCATGTTAGCTGAGGTACTACCTTTAATTATGTGAACCGACTGGAAGATAACGTCATGAAAATATTTTACTACATGTACTTCATTATCACAGTAGCAGAGGTAAATATAGTGTAATGGCCTTGAAGCAGTGTCCCAAACTCAAATTTGCCACTGCTGATGATATTGTCTCATAGGAGGGGAAGGGAGAGATGAAAATGGGCAGCAGGCCGGCAGATTGAGATCTGCTTTTAAGTAAAAGGCAGATGTAGTAGCATCATGTACAAAATGCGGATGGAACTGCAGAACGGGTAAACTGCAGAACCCTACTGCAGAACCCTAATCCTAACCCACGCCACAATATCAGGGGACTTTAGGTTAGTGGGGGGGGGGGGGGGGGGGGGGGAGGAGGGGGAAAGGGGGTTAGGGGGTTTGGGTTTAATCATTCTACAGTTTCTATTCTGCAGTTGTAACTGCCGGATGTAATAGGTATGATTTTGGACACCTGCAATACATCTATTACATAAATACACACACATAAATATTTAATTTATTCCCAGTTAGGGACTGGTCTGTGTTCAGTGGAGGTGGCCATAAATCTACATGTATAGTGGGACTAGTGACGCATTGTGACGTATCAGCGCCACTTGAAATATCAATAGTTCTAGCACTTGAAAGTGTAAAAAAAAAATACTCTTGCTGTCAGTAGAGATGGCCATGTTTATGCAGCCTTAATGCGGGATTCTTAGGCGTTACATACTGCACCTGCGGTACATGTATGTTTGCATACTTGCATCATATTCTCATCCAAATCTTGCATACTCTGTGGCTAAGATGGTGCCAATAAATGAATTAGCGTATAATGCACATAATTGGTGCGATCGGGGTAATTCCGGTTTGTTTACTTATAATAAACTTCAACTTCATTAGCGATATGTACATGCAGGCTAAAGACAGTACGCGCCATTTACTAACGCTCGTAGTCCTATTTGGTACGATCTGGTCGAAGATTGCCCAGCCTGGCCGACTGGCCAAGATAACATCGCAAGATGAAGAGGTGAAATTGATATTGATCAATTGAACCCGGGGAGACTAAGGGGGAGGGGGAGCGAAGAGGGAGGAGAGGGAATATAATTACTACGAGGATGACGGATGTCTTGTGAAGGGGAATACGGAGAGCCGTAAGAAGGGGTGATGGGATAACTTCAAGAGGGTAATGGAGGAATAAACATGAAGTATAAATCTAGAGTGGAAATAAAGAAACAAATATATTTCAGAAGTACTATCTGGTGAAAACGTCACTTGTACTTTCATCAATAATTAGAAAATTTACATGTACATGAGAAATTAGCCCGATTTACAGGTCAGTTTTATTTCATACAATCCACACTATTGCATTTAGAGAGACATCTTCGGCTGTCCGGGTGCCCGACTATTCCACTGAACACACTCTAGGGCATTTTAGCAAGCTACTTGCATGTGGAGCTCTATGGAAATTGAACAATAACAACGGACAATAGAGGGCCACACACATTGGCAGCCAAGCCTACATGTATGTCAATGTAACAAATATGGCACGTACTGCCTATAAACTGTGCAATAAAAAAAAAGTTAATGTTTTTTAACTGAAAAAAAATGTTTGACATTTATTGCCGAACATTTATTACTGGCTTTGGCATTCAAGCACCTATGTGTTATATTAAACACAAAATGTTGCTTATTGTTAAGCAGCACTGTGAAAATCCATTAGGTAGGCAGACATCATGCAACCTGCTCCCACGAAATGAGCGTAAAGTCCCACAATGTCATCTGGAGATACCGCTAAGAGTCTGTATTTCCAAGATGAATTATAATAACTGCACAGCTTATCCAAGATGAGGTACACATGTATACATGTAAAATATACCACTTGAAAGCTATATTTCTACAGAATACACTAGTTCAAAAATTTCAGTTTTGAAAATTTCAAATTTACTTTTATGCGGGAGCAAGTCACATGTACGGTTACTTCATTATAAACATTATTTGGCTTCAACTCACTTTGGTCGTTAGTACATCCCCGTTGGTGCCGCACATACCCGCCATGTCCATGACTTTAAGTTCCGCCTCGGCAACCATCTTCTCCTTGTTCTGGATGATGAAGTGGATGACACGACCCTCGTACAGGTGAGAGTCAAAGCACTTATTCCAGAGGGGATTAAGTTTACGCGTTGTCATCAGGTTGCTTGATCCCTCTGTTAAAACGGAAAATTAGAAATGTTATTGGTATTTCGTTTACGATTGATCACTTTCTCCTCTCAGTGGTAATTTTTCTCAGCCAGGAGATTATGCATTTGGGTCATGTCTGTCTGAACGTGAGTCTATTTTTCTGCAGCCAACTCTTACAATCTACAAGGTCAATGTTTGATGAAACGTTGCACAAAAGGCTGACAGCAGGACAATGATCTGATTTCACAAGTATTTACTTGAAATAATTTTGGTTTGAGCATTGATATATAACCTGTAAAGTTACACCTTTTGAACGTGGAAGAAGGTGTTAGCCTACTACACGCCTCAAAACAATACTTCCATTTAGAACCAACCAATCATGTGGTTGGTGCCAGGCAGATATATTCGCTTTCTGTTTTATTTTAGATTTAGGTTTTAAAGAAGACTTTTATCTTGTGCAGGGCACTTGCAGGTGCTGTACAGTATCTGCTTTAATACACAGTTATCCTAAATGTCATCCTACTCCAGGGGAAAATGTGTAATAACTCAAAATATTTATGCTCCATTCCAATGCCAATAAAATATATATGATGAGATCGTGAAAAAATGATACATGTACATTATCTTGATCTAACCCTTTGATACCCAGCTAATGGAAGTGAGGCACCTGTTGGAAGGGATTTGTGTGACTAAAGACTTATTTAATTTACTAAGGATTTACAATACAAACTAATGTTACACTAAAGTAATTTTGTTTAAGGGGAAGTCCACCCGCCGGTCATGTTTAGATAATATGAAATTAAATTGTTATCAGATTGGTCACAATGCCCCTGCCGTCATGCACGCTGCTATTTTCTTCTCAAATATCTGTACATGTATCCGAGATATTGTGACATGGCGGCTGCACTTGACCGCCAGCCAGCAGCCCTGCATGTAGCTACATGTACATGTACATGTATCTCCAGCCAACTAACTGTGCTGTTGAGCTTCGGTAACCCGCACGGGTCGTATAAATATATATACATGTATATTCAATGTTTGTAAAGGGCTTTTTTTTAGCTTCCAAACCAACATCTATGATTTTAATTACACCATGACTAGGGAAAAAATACCCACACACAACACGCCACGCCTTTGATACAGATTTTCAAGAGGTTATAGAGTGTCGTGGCCAAGAGGTCTAGCGCACTGGACTGCAGGGTCTGGGGTACTGGGTTTGAATCCTGGTCGTGACACTTGTGTCCTTAGGCAAGGAACTTAACCATACTTGCTCCATCCTTCGGATGGGATGTGAAGCCATAGGTCCCGTGTGACATACACGTTAACAAACTCAGAATACTTATCGTGAAAGAGAAGGGGCATGCCCACAGTATTTCTGGCAGTCTGCACCCCAAAGGTGCTATTGGATGTATAAATAGTAATAATACGGTAGTATCAAATGATCTCATTCCTGTAATTTGCGGTTCTTCCGCTGTTGGATGTGGCGAATAAATAAATAAATAAATAAAAGTGCAGCCACAACGTCACAATTTCCCAGATGTCGCACGAATTTCAACATGGATGCGCGCAGTGTACAACCAAGTTGGTAGAAATCATGAATACATTCGTTATCGATACCAAAGAATAATGTACTGAGTATTGATTATTTATATTTCCAAATTATCTTTTAGACTAGATAAAATGTTATCGGTACTGAAATTCCTCTTATTAAAAAAAAAACTAACTTTTTAATAAAAAAAATACATCTGATGTATTTCACATGCATAAATCGAATAAAGATTTCACGACTGAGTGACTCATTTTCACAGAGCCCATCACAAAATGGTGAAGAGAATTTACAAAACGAATGGCAGTGTGGATAACAGTGTGGATGAAGTGTCTCCAATTGCTATGCCAATATTTAGTCGGTCCCTATAGCAATTTGGGAAAGCATTATATATGCACACTGAGCAAACAGACAATGGGCGTATATGAAGAGCTCACCAAATATTGGACAAGTTTCTACGGGGAGCTTGAGATATCACACAAAATGTAACAATATATTCCATAATGAACTAAAGTCCTTTTCACACGACAAACAAAAACAAATCCCTCGTTCGTGAGCGACCGTTGTCTGTCCGTCACAACGAACATTGCTACAGTGTATCAATGTTATCAGCCCATTCGCAGAATAGAAATCAACGTCCCCCGTCGGAGGAACCGTCTCGATGTGTTGACTCTTGTGACAATATTGTTTACACACTGCTTCACTGGTGCCCATGCAGAAAGTGTAAAATTTCTGTTTACTTTGTAAATTACCATTTACATTCTTGCGACCACTCTATTCATACTGGAGATGTAACTGCATACTAGGCATAATACTTCCTGTGGAACGGACAAACTCGTAGTAAAAACACCTGGACGACTATCTGTTCGTCTTGGATTCATAACAAGATTGGGGATTATATTTACCAGTATATTATTTAAAGCCATGCATGCTATCAATCGTGATTACAGACTGCAGCTAAAGGCACAAGTCTAAAAAAAACTGCAGATTTTAGGAATATCTTGTGAGAAAAACGATTGATCATGATAAATACATTATCGTAATACGCATAAGGCTATAATAATGCATCATAAATCAAAATGGCATAGTCATGCGTAAACCGAGTTGAGCAGCCTATAAACATACATGTACGTGACACACAAACAGGAAAATATTGTACATGTATATGCATCATACAGTCGTACACATGATGCATTGTGTCTGTGTCTGTGTATAGAGCTAGATAGCAATGAATCACAGACAAGACTCAAGTCGGTCCGTGAAATCAACCGTTCCCTTGTTCAAAACCACTTTAAAAGGAAATATAACAATGTTTCGGTATTTTGCATGCTCGGGGTTCAATATACAAAAAAAAAAATGATGAATAATATAGTTACTGACGTTAACAAACCAAAGAATATAATTGTGTTTTAGTTTCACAATGGAACAAAGTGTGAAAACAATATACAATGTACAACACAAACGTACCCTACAAAAAAACCAAAACCCTACAATATGCCACAAAACTTATTTATGCGGTGCAGGTCACATCAGCCCCCCCCCCCCCCCCTTCCCTCATCCCACCCTCTTTCCTCCGTGTCAAACCGTGCATGCAAGAAATGCCACAAGCTATCAGTGAACGTGATATCTCGACAGTTGGGAAAATCGCTTTTAATCATCAGAGGGGCCTTCAATGTTGGCTTCTTACATCTGAAGATAGACAAACAACGAACACCAAGTAGATTTGCCACGTACTGGCCACTCGGCATTTGCGAATAAGGACAAGTTTCTGGGATCTTTAGGAGACAAATTAAAGTATAAGCTATAAAGTGGTTGGTTGATTCCGATCTGCCCGACGAGTGACAAGCCCATTCACAATGAGTGGTAAGGAAGAGATTTCCTAGGCGTGAGAGTCATGTTTAAATGAGGACCTTCACTACAACTTTGGTACAATGAATTATTCAAACGTAGTCAATAGCAGGGTTCAGTTTTTATTAATGTGTACAAATTGAGGTTGACAATTAGTAAAACTGACAGACCTTGGGTATAATATAACTTCCTCAATGGAAAAAGGATTTGAGAGATGTGTACTGTTCGATTTTAGTCCAGTTTCATCTTCAGAAATAACTTTGTTGAATTGATATTTTTTGATGTTGAGCTTTGCCCCAAAAACCTAATGCCCTTTTGGTAGTTTTTACTAGTGTACTCGTTGCCCGCACTTGCGGGCTTAATACCTGTTGATGCCGGATTGATGATTTGTTGATCGGATTGTTTCGCACATTGTTATGGTCGTTCGCCCGTGTGCGTGTGCATGTACTGCGCGCACTGAGCGCTGCGCATGCACTGATGGCGACGTATTTTATGGCGACACAGAGGAGGAGCAGTGCATTTTATTAGTAGTATAGATTTTATTATTTGGATTTATTACAGTCTTACTAAATAAAACAATATCGTTTCTGCATTGTTTTGGCAACAATTTTAATTAAACTTTTTTTAAATATTTTTATCAGTTACTATTACTAGACTACTTACTTTGTATTTGTGAATGTTTTGATACAACTTGAGGGCGGGGGGGGGGGTCATTTAGGAACATTCCTTTAATTCAAAATAAGTGGCGCCATGCGAACAGAATTGTGATCAGAGAAATACAAGCAAAAACAAAACACAAGTAAATAACAAAAGCAAGTGGACTGGACATATTTTCCGACACTGATCTGCACCCGACCATAATGTCGCTACAAAGAACGCAAACATCGCAATACAGTCTTTCGGAAATATAATGAAACTGACCAGGCATGCTGGAGTGTAGACCCAGCCACGTAAATATATGTGCACAATGTATGTATGTTTGAAGTACACGTATGTGTAGATGCTAGCTAGATAGTATTGCGCATACTCCATGCTTGAAAACTTTTTAAAGGTCAAAGCGGTGTTACATGTAACATAACACCACTATGAACGTACAGATGTTTTGGATTGTCAGAGTTACATGTAATTTAACACTCATACATGAACGTACGGCTATTTTGGATTGTCAGAGTTATCTTTTGCAACTGCAAAATGTAATTACTTCGGAGAATAGTACCTCATTTGAATACACTATAGAGATCGATCATTATCACAAAACAACCATACATGTATATCTACCATAATTGTCATATTTACAGATCTGTGTGGATCGTTTTCACACTAAATTTGATCAAACTGCCAAGGGTGACCTTTTGATAAAAATCACATGACTTGTCAATGACTTAATAAATTGAATGGAGTCTATAATAAAGCCTTGCCGCATTAAAAATAAGGTTGAATGAATTTGTATACTGTAGGCTTACTAGTATCACTCAATAACTCAAGGAAAGTGAGTTTCCAAAGTTTTGGAGTATGCATGTATATCAACGTATATTGATAATGATAGCTTATATTTAAATACACATGTATGCTCCCCGCACTTTACAAACAGTAATTTTAATAGTATTGATCAATATTTGAATGATATATTGTTGTTGCTCTTTACAGTGCACTGGGGATATTTCAGTAAAGTGCCATATTCTTCTGGGCCTTATATTTTAGCTGGTGGCCATTTTCTTTTCTCTGCCGCCTTTGTTCACTTATTCACTTAATGAGACAAGCTATAGGAGCTGGGTGGACTGAGGCAAGCTATAGGAGCTGGGTGGACTGAGGCAAGCTATAGGAGCTGGGTGGAGTAAGGGGAGGCCTGTCATGGACCAGAACTCGTGATTTTTGGACCGAGAGCCAAGCACTCTCCCACTCAAGCCATCTCCCACCCCAAAGTGTACATGTAGTACAGCATACATCAAAGGTAAAACATACTAACAATTAAATGAGGTTTGTTTTTATGTTTGTTTTTATGTTAGGTTTGGTTTTTATGTTTTGAGGGGAGGGTTGTCACAGTGAGGGGAAGGAGACGGAATTACCGGCCAACATTCATTGAAATTATTATGATCTAATGGATCGTGCAATCGTGACAAAACTTCTCATTTTACACTGGCTATATACCCGGCACGTCTTTTACCTTCTCTGAACAAAACGTGCTAGGCCATTATAGAGTAGACGGAACGTGTCTAAATGCCGACCACATTGTGACTATTTGACAACAGCCAGGGCCAATTTAGCAGTGTCCATGTAGATTTAGCTGGGGGCTGTGTAGATTTAGCTATGGGTTGTGAATCTATGGGTTGTGAACCCCTTGTCATAGGCTCCTTGCAATTACAGTCAGCAATACCCTGCCTGTACATTTCCTACAAATTTCATCGCTTCAAGAAGTTGAGCCGAAGATGGCTACTAAATTTATAAAAAGGAATACTTCTTATACTTGCCCCCGCACCACGAAAACAAGCCGATATTTTATATACCGGTAATAGAAATTAATAGAAATTCATAATATTTCCAAATACATTTACTAAATTTCCTAAATAAATATTTTGCAATGTCATCTACTGCCCATATTATTTTAATTTTCCCGTTGATAAAGAAAAGAAAAGTTGATCTGCTTTTATCATATCATCATTTAGCTTCATGAAAGTAGATTGCGGAGGAATGCAGTATAGTTGACTCACGAATTAGCATTGCTTGCTTGGGTAATTTTCCCCCCTCTTCTATTAACACATTTACTGAACCTTACGGAGTGGGGAGAAATAAACACAAAATGGGGCAACTCTCTCCTGGCTGCTACTTCAAATTCAATTAAATGCACCCAGCACTAGATGCACTCCAGGTACTAAACTCACTGCAGCAGCTAAATTTTACGAAGCCAGAAATGCTAAGAAATTATGTCTGCACAGCTGACTAGATCAAAGGAGACCGTGGGAGTGGATGAATGAAAGGGATAAGGCGAGAGTCTACATACGAGAGGGGAGAAAGGCGAAGACATGCAGAAGGTATCTTGCAATCTCACTTTATTTGTTTTGACACTGTTTGGGACATGCATGACGGGAAATTGCACGAAGACTGCGGCAAAAATGAAATAAATTTCTCAATGTCAGGGCGTTTAGATAATTTATACTCTAGTAATATGACAGGTCTGCCATTGATTGCCGACTCCTTTTCAGAGGTGGGGGGAAAAAATGGTGCACTTAACGCCTAAATCATCTTGCAATGTTCACTGTTAATGTGTTTGATATAATGACTTTGACAGCGGAATATAAATGATACAAACATTGTAATAAGGCAGACAGAAAACTTAATGTGTTGGCGACGCGACTGTACTGTACTGCTCAACTGTGGTACATCGATGTGATTTATATAAAACCAAGAGTTATTACTTATTGCTTTGTAGGTTTTGAGGTTTCAGTAATAATATGAGACATAAGAACCCACAGCAGCACTGCACATCCAGTACGGTACCACCGCACTGCATACAGCTTTGCACAGCGGCACAGAACATGTACCGTAACAGTGTCAAACACAGCGGCGACGTACACAACAGTGTAAGCTGCGCATAGCAAAAACCTCCAAAGGATGTTCATGTCGGCACTACACATAAATCTATCTACACTGGCTGTCAAGCTAACAATCTGAATGTCATCTGAGAACATTTTCCCAGAGCTCACTTGCCAAATGAAATAACGCAGCTGGCCTGTACATTTCTACACTATATACATGTAGTTTTCTCTCTGTGGTAGCTGTTAAGGTAATATTCACTTCAGTGAAGGTTATTTGAGAATATGTTTTCGAGCTCGTTTCCTTAATTAGATAAAGCAGCTGGCAGATTTTGTAGATAATTTGATACTCAGTTCAGCCAGTGAGGTGAATGCTTCCCCCTCAAAATTAAACGTGAACTACAGGCGGGAAACAAGTTTCTAGCAAGATAAGGCATCTACATGTATAGGCATTGAATCCATCAATGCATCATACATGTACATATCATGCATCTGTACATCAATCTAATATTTGTCATTGTTTTGTCACTGTTATTGTATAAACCTTCCAATAAAGTAGATACCCCCCCCCCCCCACTTTGAATGAAGATTGGAATCATACATTCGTTTCAACCATGGCCACACGAGCCCTTTCTTGCTAACTTGCCTTATAAATCCAGTTAGGGGACTTTTAATGATTGAACTGTAAATAGGCATTTCAGTGACGTACAACAAAAATTGGTTCGATGTGACAACAAAACTCCGGTTTTATCAAAGCATTGAATCAGGACAAAACCTCCGATCCATAATAAAGGCTATCGAATGATTTTACCAATGGGGCCCTCATAGGCAGCAATATTATACTAGTAACAATACATGATAAAATAATAAGTTTAAAGAGCACTTACAATTGACTGTTTTGATGTTACCATGGTCACAATTTCCCGGGAATTTCTTTGCTAAAGAACTTGCTTTTGGTGTGGTATTTTAACATTTTGCTGATTTTAAAACAAATCTCAATTTCGAAGTGGTTTCCAAGAAATTGGTAAAAGTCTTTTGGTATTCAGGTGTCTTCCGGGCATATATACAAAAACTTATGTTCTCTGATCAGAAGCTTGGATTGGTCTACCAAAACGTATGTATTTTCTAATTTGCGACACCCGACTCAATATTGTTTTCTGTATCATGCATGTACTGTATGTTCCTAATTGACCAGCAAGAAACACGGGACTTTTTGGGTTTCACTGGGTAAAAGTCAATGCATGGTCCATTCGCATGTACACAGGAGGCCCCAATTACATACTAAAAGATGTGCACCACAGAAATTACAATACTGTAAATATATAAATGCGTAAATATACTGTACTCAAATGAATCTATACTACTAATATAATACGTTGCTGCTCCTCCTCCTCCTCTGCGTCGCCATCAAATACATCGTTATCAGCGCAGCGCGCTCAGCGCACTGCGCAGCGCCAAGCGTCTGCGTGTACAAACTAATGCACGTCCAAGTAAACTAATTGCTGCGCGTCCAAATTCAAATGAATGTGTTCAGTTGTGGTCGCCACCGAGTTGGTGTGAGCTTATACACACACACTACTCTATGACCGTCCACCCTTAGCGAACCAACAGCTATTTGATTTCTTTTGTGGCCGCCACCATCCACAAGAATGTGCGAAACAATCCGATCAACAAATCATCATTCCGGGATCAACAGGTATTTAGCCCGCAAGCGGGCGACGGGTATACTAGTAAATTTTTAATATGACAGATAGTGGTATATTTTTCATTGTCAAAATGAACTATTACCTAGCAGAAATAATTTACTTTCGACAAGAAATTATTTATGTTATCTTCATATATATTTTTTCCCCCCAGATCATCATCAGGATGATGTTCCAAATAAAGAACGAAATATAGAATCAAACATGGCTTCTCTTAGTGTTTTCGGAGCGTTTATAATATGTCAATAGATCGTTTGCACTGGCGGCCATCTTGGAGGTGTATTTCTTTGTTACTCTTTGTTTAGGCTTGAGTATAGCCT
>JAVCKS010039985.1:0-11223 GCA_032273685.1 Pteraster tesselatus
CGGGATGTCGTGGGCACGGGATGTCGTGGGCACGGGATGTCGTGGGCACGGGATGTCGTGGGCACGGGATGTCGTGGGCACGGGATGTCGTGGATATGGGATGGCGTGGATGCAGGGTGCCATGGACAACGATGCAATGGGCTTGGGTTAATTACACAATGGAGTAGATATATTATTGTTCTGGTGTAGGTTCCTACTAATAGTGAATTGTTCAAACTCCACATCCAAAGCTGAGTTGTTTTAAATTGCACTTTTTGTTTTATGAAATATTATAAGGTGTGCTAAAAATATTGCCTATAATTTTCCCTCTTTAAATATAATAATAAGTGTAACAGTAAAGAAAATAACAGCGTTACCACTTCACTCTAAATTAAAACGGTCTCTTTCTTTCCTAGTGACTCTATTTATTTTTCTCCCCATTGCAGCCGATAGGTGATTTTGAGGACATGTCTGCACAAGAGGTTTGTTTTCATTCTATTGCTTCATCTGGAAACGACAAGGGATTTCACCTAGACTTTGGATTCCTTATATAGTTTTTAAAATGGTTGATAAATGTGATGCAATCTGGGTAAACCCTCCACATGGTTGAAAAATAATCAGATATTAATGTTTTTATAAAACAATCTTTTGTCTGAAACATTTCCTTCACTCTTAGAAACACATATTAACCCCATGGACCCCAAAAGCGAGTAACCAAGCCGCGAGGGGCATTGGTTCCCTCCATAATGTATGTTAACACACCCTAAAAGGATACCAGCCATCAGTTCCAGATTTACAAAACCATTATACAGTAAACAGGCAACTTGTGTGTATAAGCTATATGGCGCTGAAAGCTGGCCACCATATTGGACAGGGCAACTTGTGTGTATAAGCTATATGGCGCTTAAAGCTGGTCACCATATTGGACAGGGCAACTTGTGTGTATAAGCTATATGGCGCTTAAGGCTGGCCACCATATTGGACAGGGCAATTTTCCATGCGAACTGTGTGGCATATGCTGGTATGATGGTGTCGCCTCTAATATAGCTCCATGCCTAGACACCCTTAGAACCTTTTCCCTATAATGAAGTCTTGGCTTGAACCTACAGTCGGAGGTTTGGGAGACAGACCAGTTGAAAGCCCAGCTGGACTTTAGTGAGGTTCGCATTGATCCTGCCCCGTTTCAACTAGTGGAGAGAACATCCCTCCACAAGGTAAGTTGACGGTCAATCCCACTCTCTGAGTTTATACATGTTTATTGAACACAGTCACTGGTGGGTCAATCGCCCACCATAGGCTCCCCCACCTCTCCCCCACCTCTCCCCCCCACCTCCCCCCCCCCCCACCTCTCCCAAGATGTTTTAGACACAGGGCCTTGTTTGGAGGGACGAGTGGTACTTTCTTTAACAATCGTGCAATCGTGGACGTCCCATTGTTATCACGTGATCCCTCCTTTTGTTTCTACTCTAATAAATTTCCTGAGCTCCTGTTGCTTTTGTACTCAATTTACAATCGTGGACCTTCTGTCAATCAGGGACCCATATTTTGCTTTCCAATTCTTTTGTTCGACGTCCACGATTGCCGGTATAAACAAACTCACACACACACACACACACAATTTGGGTTTCATTAAATTTAATTTATAACTTGTATTTTTTAAAACAGTGTCACTCCATGTTCTCCCTGCTGGGTCTCAACCACACCTACGTCACGACTCTGGGACGTTTAGTAGGAGTGGTATCGCTGAAGGAGGTATGCTTACACATCCATTAGCTTTCTGCGCCATAACTGACAGTGGCGGGGGGGGGGGGGGGGGGGTTTCAGTGGGTTTATGGTGGTTCACCGTGGCGTGGTGGTGAGTGGATTGGAATCTAGAGGGTACGATCCGTGCCGTGATTATTGCGGGCAAGACACTTTACCAGGAATATTATGGGCAAGATTTTACACTCCAGTGCCACTGCCTACCCAGGTGCATGAACCGGTACTTGGAGATTGTTGGTAAATTGTTTAGGTAGCACGGGTCAAGAGACTAGCAATCTCCCATCAAGCGGGGTTAAAACAATGCCAATATATCACCCAAAGAACTTCCTTGCAAGATGGCTATTTCTTAGTGTATGCAATACATGAGTGGCCATGTAGTTTGTTCCACTGAGATTGTAGAAAAGGGGTACTAAGCACGGTCGACAGCTATCCGATAGGGGCCCCCTGGTGGTGAACCGTTAACAATGATTATAACATGTCCCATCGGTGGTTTGCACAAACACAGATACGAAGAGCGATCGAGAAATCGACGCAGGACAATCGCAGCTCATTGCGACGGAACCGCCCACCCAACATCATCCAAGCCGAGGGGTCATCCAGCTGACTAATGAACAGTCAAGAAAGCCTGTGATTGGTCGTTCAAAATGTCCATCCTGCCACTCCCCCCCCCTCCCCAACACCCACCAGAGTTTGGTTCTGCTGATACACTGACTGTAAATAACACGATAACAGGAAAAGGCTTAGCCTAAATGTGACCTGTTCTGTCGTAGCCCGGACAAAGTTAAAGGAATTTTGTACTATCATCAGAAAAACATTGCTTGTATCGCCGCTGAGAGCTAAGACTTCACCTGTCCCTAACTACGGTAGATTGTATCTGCTATTGTGGTGACGTCGCATTGAGTACTATAACGGTAAAGGTTATTCATTGCTGCGATAACAAAACACTAACTTATCCTGTCTCACATTTCGACTGCGTGCTGACGAAAACCAGCAGCATGTAATGGAGACGTGTATTATTGGATAGGTGTTTTATTGTTGATGTCACTAAATCAGCAGTCTGTAATAGTATGTCTAATATATTTAAAAGCTATATTCCTCAGATAGCTATAGCACAAATGTTTAAAAAAATTACATATATTTTTTTTAATAGTTTATTATGCTTTAGTATGTAAAATACATTGTAGAACTCGGGCAAAATGCTTGAGATTTGGTTGAAAACATCATACAAGTACTGCTAAATGAAAAAGTATTATTTCACTAATTATTCCAATGAACCAAACAAATGTATATTGTCTCACTGTAGAATGCTTGCCATCAGTGTTAATGAATATTAATGAATAAAATGTCAATTGGCTGAATTATTCAGATTTTAGTTTGTTTTACTTTGTTTGTGAGAGGGGAGTTGTGTACATTTCATTAACCAAAACAATGAACACACATTAGTCTTACTCCAGCAATTGATTGTGCTGAAAAAGCAAATCTTTGCAAAGTGTAGTTTTCAAGAATATGTACCTAGTCTTTTTTCAAGATGCTCTTTACACTTTGCAAAGGCTGTTTTCCCAGTACAGTCAATTGCTGGTACCAAGAGGCCTAAATTTAAACTCACTCAGACATGAAGGATCAATATATTTATTTCTACTTGCACGAGTGGCTACATTTTTATTTACTTCCGTTGAGAAGTAGTAACAAATTTCCATAACATTTTAACATCTCTAAATTTGTGTAAGGTTTCTGGATGTGGAGATTATATTCCTCTAACTGTTACGGAGCTCTCAAAATACCATCTTCGGTGTTTAGCTTGGGGTAATATTATAAGCAAGCTGTATTGCAGTTATAAATGGGTCAGCCATATATTCCCTCAAAACTACATGTAGGATTAAAGGGAACGTAGGTTTGGCGGAACGTAGGGCTGAGGGAACAGGGGGTCAAGGGATCACGGGGCCGAGGGAACATGGGACTGAGGGAGCACTATGCACTATATGAATTCTTCGGACAAACAGACAAGGCAGCAAACCCGAGTCATTTTAATCATTTTATTTGGTCCTTAGCACCAATAAACACTATATTAAACCATATTCTCTATTTGTTTACAAGACGTCCGTGTATTAATAGAGGCTTCTAATGAGAGAACACTGGTCAGAACCTACAGCTTATGGTTCTGGGTTACAATGTAAACTGACACAGGCAGAGTAATCCTAAAGCTGTATTAAACTTAGTACATGTTTCTCATCACAGCCTCAAACAATTTGTATAAATGTCACCAAGGAAACAACAAATAAACACGTTTTACAAATTTCACTTGGCCATTCTTTAAAGGTAGAAGTTTGAATGCACACATGGTTGAATTTGCGCACGGTCGTCGTAAAATTGTCAGGCACCTGGTGCTGTAAATAAACCTTACTCATTCTCATATTTACAATATACAAAATTGTCCAATGGCACAGACAATACATTTCTTATGGTACGATTTAAGTAGCTGGATATGGATTCGAGCCTCAAAACGTTTGTTGGGTTTAATCATCAACAACTAGTACAAACAAGCTTTAACAAGCCTAAATACTTCTATTGACCTTTCTGTTTTCAGAAGGCAACGAAAACATACCAAGCTAGTATGATGCATACATGAAACCAAATAGATTTTTTTTTTCCTTTTCTTGACAAGTGACCTTTCCAAAAAAATGCTTTATACAAAGTACAAAAATCCAAAATCTTTTGTTTTTTCTATTCTTTCATGAAAAAAAGATTCGTACAAATATCCGTAGTAGAAACCTCACAAAATAATTAGTAAAAAAACAATAAAAAGTAGTGTAGAAAAAAAAAAACAAAGGTAAATATATTTACATCTTTCTCGTATGTACATACACAAATTTAGTGATGTCCTTTTATAACAAATAAACATTTTAGTGGAAAAATTGAATGATGACTCATTATTGGAATTCGCTGTTTTACTTTTTGCTACACCTTTTTTAACCGTATTAACAACAGTGTTACTGTACATCTTGCATTGCCTATCACAAACCAAACTCACTGCCATGATAGAGGGGAAATCCACAGTTCAATAAAGAACAACAATGGATCAGTGATCCCAGATTTCTCAGAACCACCTCATGCAAACAAGCATCCAGTATCCATGCCACTCACATTGCATAATGACAAGCACACACCTGCCGCCCATCATTCTACCCTCCTTGATCAGGGAGCCGTCATTCTAACCCCGCGATTATAAATATATCAAGCAGCTTATGATAAAGCTCCTGAAAACCATTTCAACTCTCTCAATCCCTGAGAGAATTAAGTCGCAATAAACCCTGCCGTTAACCCTCTCAATACCACAAGCCCTATTCTTGAAACAATTTGGTAGTAGAGTGGTTAACGATTCTGTCCTCATGATCAATCAACCTATTAAAATATATCACTTGGGTGGAGAAAAGCAACTTGGGATAAAGTTCGGCCACGGTAACCCCCATAATTCTTCAGGCCAAGACGGCTTAGCTGATAGAGAGATGGGGCAGGGACACCCCTACCACATATTATCAAACAAAATTTGGACCAACCCCTGCAGTAACCCTGAGGATCCCCCAAGGGGTTGAGGCCCCTATTTGAAGACCCGGGATTCTAAACCTACAATGTATCAGCCTTGTCATAGGCATCAGGTTTTGGTCATCTAAACTGCTCTACAACAACACACCCACAAACAACTTCAGCCGTCACGTTTGACCACCTAACGACACGGCCCACAACACAGAGCCATACCACTAACTATCCTCTTCTTCCTCTACTTCCTCCTTAACCTTAAAGGATAGCGTCTGCTTCAGCGTAAACCTCGTGGCCTGACGGCCTTGAAACTGCGAGGCCGAGATGCTGCCCTGCGGACTGCTGTAGCTCGCTGTGCTGCTGCTGCTGCCTGACTGCTGCTGCTGCTGTCTGGATCTGAAGAACGGCGGACTCCTCAGCTGGAGTATTGCCTTCCAGAGCTTCTCGCGGTGCTTCTGGGGCATTTCAACGCCGACGAAATCCTGCTGGTACCGAACAAAAAGGTGACCGAAATGCAAATCAATATTTGAATATTCACCAAAAGGAATGACGAAACTAACCTCTCTAGTTAGTTGATTACCGCAGCTCAATGTTAACACTCCTTAGTGTCTTACAGCATTGCTGTTTGGACAATTTTTGTCACGGACAAATGGAATTGGCTTTCAAGGGCTGAGCCATTGGCCCCTCCCAGAACTCATTGCAGGACATGGGAGAAAATATTTGGTCCGGAATTATTTTTTAATAAAAAACGATGACGTATCAATATACTTTTAGTTATAGTAACTTTTTGAAGATACTAAAATCATATAGGCCTTGTACAGGAAGGTGCAACAGGAACAGCCCTTCGGCTGGGGATATAATCTAACATCGATAAATATTCTCCGACTGTCGGACAGGTCTTTGCCGTGAATCTCACCTCCAGATTAATCTCATCCAGCTGGTCAATATTCCTGACGCCCTTCTTGGAGAAAACAGACAGGTAGTCTTGGCAATCCAGGCTCATCAACCAGCTATTAAATAAAACCCGAGAGCAGTGTAATAAAAGTTTTACGGAAATGTTTTTTTTTTGTCTTATTCTCTTTGTAAACACCTTTTTTTCAATGCAAATAAACCTTGCAACATGTCAACAACTTTTTTTCTCTACAAAATAATTAAATCTGAAAAATAAAAAGACTTTAAAAAAACAAAAACAAAAAACAAGAAGAAGGCCAAACTTACGTTCGGATGCTGCGGTCCGGCTGTGGTATATGACTGGTGCTGGCATGATCTGAAATGGCATGATTTGACCCGGCATGATCCGAACTGGCATGATTTGACCTGGCATGACCCGACACAGGGCAATCTTCCGACCTCTGGGCTCTGGTGGACTGATCACCGACAATCTGGCTACTGGAAATCTCCTGGCTAGAAACTACATTATTGTTGAGAACTGGGCGTCTGTCAACATCCCTAGCTGACGGACCATCACTGTAATCACGCTGCTGTTGCTGCTGCTGCTGTTGCTGGTGGTGCTGTTGTTGCTGCTGCTGCTGCTGCTGCTGCCGTTGCTGCAGCAGCTGCTGCTGTAGTATTTCAGTCACGTCCTGTTGCCGGATGGTGACGACGGGAACTGGTGGCGACTGGTTGTTCTGGACTGTCTGGGAGGGAGGCGACTGGCTCTGGGGTTGTGACGAGTTACTGAAACGGCCAGAACATCTGCAGCAAAAACACAAATTAGAAGAAAATGTATCAAATAAATGAAATTTTCCCCCGTGATACAAGAAGCCAAGCGTGGTTCATGATGGAGTGAACAAACATTTGTCTGCGGGTTTCATGAGAACAGATCACATTTTGTCCCATACCAAAGAGGAAAATGAGGTCTACCTGATGAGGAAAGAAACTTACTTTAATATTCATTCTGGTCGCAAACGATATCTGATATCAGCCATGATGTGGGTCTCCTTACAGCAGTGTCATTACAGCACCACAACAAAAATGAACTAATTTATCTACCATTAATTTTTTTCATTTTTTTATTTGGTTTCACGACCGCCTTTTTAAAAAATCCATATTAATAAAGTACCTCAATTAATCACACACATTCATAATAATACCTGTATAAGTATTGTACATGCACGTTTCTGGTTTCATGGCCAAACTAAATAGGTAGGCAGGTCCGTTACTTTTTGGTATTTCATTTTTATGACATCCAAACTATGGTTGTAACTAACAGGTCCTTCCACTAAGTTGGGGTACTATTTGTGACAATATTCCCTTGTTACATTGGTAAATGTATTTGTTCATTAACAATTACTGTGAGTGTTGAACTTCAATAGAATGACTTATTTTTTAAACCGCAAAAAGGAGTATGTACATTGTCGTTAAACGTTACAATAAAATATAATAGGTAGTACATGTACAATTGAAGAGGTATTTATAACAAAACGTGATATACGCAATGTTCATTTTGTTACTTGAAAGATTTTCCATATCGTCAATAGAGAATCGAGTGCCAAACAGAATTCGCATTTTGAGAAATAGATGATATAACATATCGCCTATTGCTTACGGTAAATCCAAATACTCTATGGCATTCGGTCTTCTTGATGACTACCTTTCTACAAATCACTGAAATGGTAGGCCTAAAATTGCTTTTTATGATGAAACTCTCCGTTTATAACAGTGGACATTGTCACAACTGATGTGCGCACCAGATCCTGTGGAATTACCCCAGTTGGAATGCTGCAGCATATTAAAGGTATATATACACAGTTATTTTCAGAACTTTCCGTAAACTAACCATAAATTGGAATCAGAAATTCTAAATATAGGTTTGTTAATTGTTATACAGTTTGGGATTGGGCAAGAATTAAACGGGGTTGGAAACCAGAAACAATTTAGGGCGATTTGCTTAATTGCAATACTGAAATAGCATACATAGGCATTTTATTTAAATAACTATTCTAAATATACCCGCATACCTTTTAAAATAAAATACAATAAAAGTAATGAAGGGCCTTTCGGTACAATTCACTCTGAAATAGAAATTTTAGGGGAAGGTTTGTTTTGAAGCATGATTATGTTCTGCAAAATGTCAATAAGACAACATGTTGGGTAAAATGTTAGAAAGTCTTGTTGTGCTTACTGAGAAAATTCAAGTAAAGTTACCATTGGACTTAAAACTGTACAAAATTTACATCGTAAAATTTTGGGGAGCAAATACATGTACTTAAATTAGTTTTGTTCAAAATGATTGATTGACAGTGACTTGGATAGAAGTTGTCAACCCGATAGTGGCTTGAAACAAGACTAACAACTCCTCTATTAAAAAACAAAACAAAAAAACATACAGCCCAAAGGCTCGCAAATTACCTACAAAAGCTCGGATCTTGATCATGTTTAGGGTCAAACGCAGATAGTTTGACAACAAATATACACACTATACATCATTTTTATACAGTCAAAAACCAGCCTGCAGTGTCAACTGGTATGTGATCTCCCACCATAAAACCAGGATAAAGTCGCACAAAGCTACTTTTCAGTATGACTTAGAAAGTCCGAATTTAAGACGGTTAATCGATTTAATTTTTTTTACCCTAACTTAGATGTTAACCTTCTATTCTAGCATATATCCAAAAGTTATATTGTCATAGTATAATCAGAAAAGGTAGTTCTATGGAAACGAACATACCAGTACATTTGTCTGCACCATTGGGTGTATTTTCTTTAAAGTCTGTTTTCTCGTACATGTAACTACATGTATAAAGTTTACTTCATGCTGTACCTCATGTTTTTCACATGCTCTGTTGTGTATACTGATGGTCAAACCCTGAATTGTTACATGCCATTAGAAAGGTATATTTCTACTGAATTTAAAAATACCAACATATGAAATTTCTCCATGTGAAATTCTATCCTTGTTTCGTGGTGACAGGTCACTATACAAGCTGGTTATATCAATACTACTGAAACATTGGTCCCAAAAGTGTCACACACAGATTATCGTTAGATGCTTACAAGTTGGGAACATACAAAATTTGGAAAAATATCTAATCCCATACTCGAATACCATCACCAGCCCTTTTCAGTGTTTTTGTGCCAGGATCTAGCCGAGTTCGCAAGTTCTTTTCTCCACCGCAAAAAAACAGAAGGGAAAAAATCAGAGGGAATGTTTGTTTGTACATACACCAGACAAGAGCAACCTAGAGGGATGCCAAGTACAGCCACGTTCCCAGTTAGCTCACGTGCAGATAGGTTGTGTACATTAATATGTTCGTGTACATTGTGCAGTTTTATGCGGGAGATTACCCATCATCATAAATCAATTGATTTGTTTTGTACAAAACTCGCACCAAATAAAATGGAATTATATGTACGCATATTATTTTGCCAATATCCCCCCTGACCATGTGTGGCAAAAATATGAAGGGGACTTTCCCCAGACTGCTTCACATATTTATGGGGGAAAAAAAAATGGAAGAACCCTGTCATCAAGACCCCCAAATATCCATTTGAATTTGAATGTAGTATTTCTAAATGCAGTGAATGATTTGGGGAAGAAAAATATATATAAAATATTGAGGAAAAAATATATAAAATATATAAATATAATTATATAAATAAATAAATGAATAAATATATAAATGGCAACAATCTTATAATAAAGATAATAAAATAAAACAGAATTTTAATGTGCCTTAAGTTTTATCCCAGATCTTTTTTGGAAGTAAATTTTCCTTTTTTATATGAACAAATATTTGAGGGGATTCAAAATCTAAAACAGGTTGGTTGTCCATATTTAAAACAGGATGTTCAAATCGGAGACACCTTGCCCAAACTGAAAACGAAGTGCTTAAATTGAAGACATCGTTCCCAAGCTGAAGATAGGTTGAGAAAAGACAACTCGGTGAGCCTCGTGCCTCAACCCCCTTAACGCATCGAGACTCATTTGTTTTCTCCAACTCTTAGTTTTGTTCAGTAACAAGAAGAGCCCAACATTTGAAAAAGGTATGTGCGAGTAGAGAGTGTGCTAAAGGCTTGAACATAGGCTGAGGTAGTAGAGAAAGTGAGGTGAATGATCCTGCTGAAAGTGCAAGCTGCAGCTTGAAACATTTTTAGCAAAGGTACAGGACCCACAAGAAATAGCTAAAACTACCGACACGGCGATCAGAGTCCAATCCCGCGACCGCGATTAGTGCGAATCAGCACTTAGCAGAGACATCCGCACCTACGGTGTGTGCGGTAATTAACGAGCAGACAATGTGACCGTAACTACCCAATGATGCAAGGTGAAAGGTCATCAAAAAAAGGAAGCTGTCTCATGGACCGGTGGACTGGTGTAAAGGTACATGTAGCGTGGACCGCTGAAGGTCACATGGACTTTTTGCACCAGTGTCAAGACTCTATATGTAGATTCACTACACGAGGGAAGATTCCAAATACATGTACCAAAGTACGTGCTATACACTAGTGAAGAGTACTGTGTACCAATGAAGGTCCCGTGGCCCAGTGAAAGTCACACACACCCAATTAAGATCTCGTACACCAGGGAAAGTTCTGTAGACTAGTAGGATCAGTTGTTGACTAGCCAGACAAGGTTTCAGGATATAAACCATGATTATGGTGCCCTCTCTTGCACTGTTACAGCCAGACATTTTAATCGCCCCCACCTAGGGCCTATATTTCATCGACCCCACTGGCCAATTCTATTTCTCCATTTCTGTGAGAACTATTACGGCAGACTATCATCTGACAAACTGCATTGGTTTCAGATGAACAAACTCCGCTAGAAATGTATCGTGTCGTTTGCTCATCCTGCCAACATAGCGTTCGCCGGATGCGTCTGCTGTTCCACCGGTGTTGCCATATTGCATTTCTCTGTCATCCACTGATGTCTTGACCCCAACCCCCCCCCCCCCCCCCCCCCCCCCCCCCCCCCCCCCCCCCCCCCCCCCCCCCACCCCCCACACA
>JAVCKS010040051.1:0-11215 GCA_032273685.1 Pteraster tesselatus
CTTGTAAAGACATGAGGTCTACTATGATAGAGCTTGTAAAGACATGAGGTCTACTATGATAGAGCTTGTAAAGACATTGAGGTCTACTATGATAGAGCTTGTAAAGACATTGAGGTCTACTATGATAGAGCTTGTAAAGACAGGAGGTCTACTATGATAGAGCTTGTAAAGACACAAGGGTTTTCTTGTCCAAAATGAATGATTTCTGCCAGCCGATAAGTAATTTTGAAAATAAACTTTCGTTGATGAATTTAAAAATTTTTGTGTGTGGGATGTATAATTTTTAAATTAATAACAAGAGCACTACTAAACCCACCAAAATATCAGTTCGATGTTTAACATAATTTCTCGAGATTTAATTCATTTGAAATTGCACAGTACTGTTAAAGAAATTAACCCAACAGTGAAACACAAGAAGATGAAATGGTTTTGTAACAGTACCTGATCATCTTAGGAGGATGTAATTTTAGAAAATGTTAGAACGAATGTTTATCTTCTGAAATAACTTTATTTCTTAAAATTGATCACTTAAAATTGATTACTTAAAATTGATTACCTAAAATTGACAGTTATACTAGTTGTACTGAAAGTGGCATTGTGCAATTTTATCCATGTACGTTAGTGTGTTTAACGTCTACCTAGATTTATGAATGGTAAGTACATGTAGATGTTGGTTTATTGAATGTGTTTGGTCACAGGTACAGTGTCAAACATGGCCTGGGGCAAGGCAGGAAGAACTGTGTCAATATTAGTCCTGTAAATTGCTGTTAAGGCTCCATTCATTTACAACACAAATAGATGTAATCTTTCCAGGGAGATGGTAGGATAAGACTAACTTAAAAAAAAAACTTGCCCTGGGATTGAACCTGGGACCTACATTATTGGAGTGGTGGCCATTCCTCCTCTCCGCTGTTAGCTTAGTCTCTCAATGAGACAACCTACCCATGTACAGCTGGGTGGACTGAGGGGGAGGCCCTGTCATAGACGTTGATAACATGATATTGGGACCGAGAGGCCAGCACTAGTCTACCGCTGAAGTAAAATGGAATAACAACTAAAAATACTACGCACCTTCTGATATTTCACTAGAGGGAATGATAAACTTGTTTTTTTTATTTAATCTGATACTTGGTGCTTGGAGTCCATTGGCCCACTGGGTCTAGACCCAACAGGTTTGCAGGTGTTATGAAGATCTATTGTATATGGAGACTTTGATCTGTGCAAAAAAAAAATCAAAAATAAATCTGGAATGCCAGGATGAGTCACATGGCATTTGACAACAGAATCGGCAGGACCAGACAGAAAGGTGGAACTACCCGCAGTCACTTAGCAGACCTGTAAACAAATAACCAACCAACCAGTAATATTAACAAAAACATGTATTTTGCCTCACTTGACTAGAGGTGACTTCCGAAACAAGAATGTGCAGGTTTTTCTTTCTGTTGACAATGGTAGTAGAAGTTGAAGAAAAAAACTCTGTTGACTTAAAATCAATGTTATGTTTTGCTCATACAATAACAAGTAGTTTTCCCTCCTTCCGGATTTTTTTTATTATTTATTATTTTTTTATTCATTTTGCTGCCGGGTGTAAACCATTTTTTTGGGGCCGTCAAAAAAAAAGATTCACACTATTATGTATTTATGGAAGTGGCTACATCCAGGGTGGCCATGCATTAAATTACCATTTTTCTGTAATCCACGGTTGCATTAGCGGTGCCATAGCCAAGCGGTCTAGTGTGTCGGATTTGCATTTCCGATGGCTGATTGTCAGAACGTGGGTTTAAATTCTGGTCTTGGCACTTGTGTTCAGCAAGGCACTTTACCATAATTGCTTCTCTCCACCCAGCAGTATTAGTGGGTACTTGTGAGGGAAGAGATGGTTATTGTGTTTGATTAGCCATTGACCCATCTTTCAGGCATCTCTGACTGTATGCTCCCCCCCCCCCCAGTGAGCATCTAGGAGTAATGGGAATGATGTTGGCCCAATGACCAGGGGGTAATAATTGTACTTATTTGTAGTGCCATGAGTGACATGCTTGGTGGATACTGGCGCTTTATACTATTTTATTATTTTATTATTGAAACGGTTTGTTTTCTCGTATTATTACAAGAATGTTACTTCCTACATACATGTAATTCTTACTGTGATCACCTTGCATATACCATGGAAACTGAGGTTTTTTCAGGGTGCAGAATTTGGTACAGTCATTTAAATTGGTGTACATTGGAAACCTAGGAAGAATATATCCATTTAATTGAGATGGATGGAAAGCTACCAATCTATAAAGTAGCATGTATCCACTGTGGGATTGTAACCATCATTGTTCTCAACGACGGTAGTGCAGTATAGAGGTAGTTAGAAAGCTAGAGAACTAACCATGTGACCTAGCCTGTCAGCCTGTCACTAATGTGGTTGTATCGCCCAGTATTGGGTTTTTGTACAGCCCTCAACATGACAGTGCCTGAAGGCAGTAGGCTAGCTGTAGAAAACCAAGTTGTCGTCATGTTTAAATTAGAGAAGGAGGTAGGCAGTGGTGTAATCTTGGTCAAGATACTTTACCCTCAGGGGCCTCCCTGTACCACACTGGTATTAAATTGTTAGTGAAACTAACCCGCCAGGGGTCAACCTGCATTCCATCCAGGGGGGTAGTAATACTTCCAGTCACTCCATGACCAGAGTGAGGTCGAGTGCGGGTCTGAGGGGAAACCGCTCCTCCGGACAGACAAGATAAGCTATGTTTTAGTTGTTGTCGTTGCATACAGATTTATGGACCAGACATGATATTGTTGACCCAAGTTGATGAGTACCTTTCGTCTTTCAATCTCGATTGATGAGACTTTAGCGGACAACAGCTGTGGCCATTACATCTTGCAGGAAGGAAAACAACTTTGTTTTCCCGACCTGACTTTTTTGGTTTTCCCTAATTGTGGAACTTTGTACTGATGTTTACAATGAGGGAGTAAAAGTGTAATGAACCCTTCACTGTATCTCTCTACAGAAGATTCTAGACAGTGTGGTGTGTTTTATAATTAATATGTCTGCACATACCTGGCAGACTGGTGCCCGGTGTAAAAAATCACAAATTGAATATTTGTTTGTGTTGAGGAGGCTGCAGCAAAGTACAAGATATATACACTGTATGATGACTACTATAGGCCTATACAAATTAATTCAACTTTAGTTTTTAGGCTTCATTATGAACTCCATTCACATTATTAGGCCATTAACCCTCTTACTACCATTTGCGACTATAGTCGACAGGAATGTATACCACGTATACCAGTCAATATTATGTAATTCTATAATGAATAGAGTACAATGTGTAGTTTTAGCCGGTTCTCGCTAGCCTTCTCCTAAAAAAACCAATTTGGTAGCGAAACCCATACATATAATGATGTAGTTTTTTATGAAAATTGGTGTGAGAACAATCACAACTCCCTAAATATGACAATTGTGGTTGAGATAGTTGTTTTCAAGTGATGTATGGCAGGAACAAGCAATCCACAGTTGGATACTGAATATTTTCTTGTCAAAAATTACTTGAATTCATTTTCAAACCTACCAAAGTAGCAATTCAATTTTTAAAATTATTTATCAAGGTGAAATTCAGAGAGTACGTTTTGGCCTAGAAGAAGTGTTTCTAGCCAGAAATAGAAAAGCTTTGGAGTCAATATTCCTACCCAATATGTTTATAGTAGTCATCAGAAATATAATTTATCACCAAAAGTATCAGGGTGGACAAATAGGATTTGGGGCTTAGAGTCCCTAGAAGTCAACCACAAGTCAACCACTAATGAGTTTGCATGTATTATTTATCAAAGATAAGAGGCCTAGTTCTTAGCCGCATTGTGATCATTTGTCTAGAATGATGCAGGGGAAATTAGGAAACAGGAAATTGGGTCTAGAATCGAATATTTACGGTTATAAGTGCGCACCGTGGTCAGTTACGCAGAACTGGCAATATTTCGGACTGAACAATTGAACAGTTTGTATGATGTCTGTTGTGTACCTACATGTATGTAATATTTGTATATGTTGGAAGCTATGTATATACCAACATAACTGTACCAGCATACCAACCTGGATGTTCAGTGATGGTAATTTAAGTAAAGGGTCCAATGAGGTAGCAAATATAAAAACATTAAAACTTTTAAAAACTCCAAACTTACTACCTTGGTAGTCATATAATGATCCCAAAAGCTACCTACCTGTATATTGGTAGAATATAGCCTACTGGTGTTATTAATGTATTTTATCAACAATAAAAGTCAACTAAAATAAGCTTTCCAGAGCCCTTGTTATCAGGTGCAACTCCATAGATTCTGTTGTCACAGGCCTTGCAGATTGAGGGGATTGCAGTGCTCCATAAAATAATCCTTTGGCGTGTGAACTTTAACCTTTGTGATTTGTTGCCTAGAGTTACTTAAAGGAGCAGTACCTTTGGGCTAAATAGAATGCCCTCATTTGTTCATTGTTTGCACCTATTCCGTAATGCCTTTGGGGGAATTAATTCATTACTAAGTTAAGTTAAGTGTTTCGTTGCCTTCTGTTTAAACTACCTTGAGTTCACCATGCTGGTTGTAGTGGTTGTAGTCGGGTTGTGTAGTGATACATTCCCTTGCCCTCACCAGTCACTGTGGGTCCCTGGTTCGATCCCTAATGGCAATATGTCAATGGAGTTTTCACTCCCTTACCACACCTCATGGGTTTTTCTCCCAATTTTTGGAGCTTAACTTCTGCTCCTGATCCTGTCCTTTGTGGTGAACTGAAAACCTATATTTAACAACCCCTCTGGAAACGTACAAATGTATGATAAAGCTAGTCAGCTAATGTTTATGAGTACTTCATCCATTTTATTATACTTTGTAAGGATATTAAAACGTGTGTTGTCCTATGCTCAAGTGTGTGCAGTTTATAAAGTCCAAGATTAGATTCTTGTTGGCCTGTTGTTATCCATAATAGCCACAAGCTAACCTGATTCTAATACTATTGTCAGAGAGACTTTTTATTTTATTTTTGTATACAGTAGCACTGAGTTAATAACACTGTAATCCTGCCAAATGCACTGTTGGCTGGGATTAGAATGCCTGCTGTGATGAGTGTTATGCTGTCTGGCTGGCTGTCTCTGTCTCTGTCTCTGTCTCTGTCTGTCTGTCTGTCTGTCTGTCTGTCTGTCTGTCTGTCTGTCTGTCTGTCTGTCTGTCTCTCTCTGTCTGTCCATTTTTACTGGAGGTACCATGTGGGATGACTTTTGCAGCCTAGCCAGTACAGACTATACTATTTTAGGGAGATGTTGATACATGGGCTCTGCCAATCCAGGAGGTACATCCATCCACCTGGTTTCTTATTGCGTTAACCTCAGAAGAGCAAAGTACTATATGGTTCGTCACATTGGATTACTAGTTGGCTCCACGGATTATTCATTATGTATTGCTCACTATGTGTTGGGTTTGATTGCCATTGGTGCTTACTCAATGACAGATCACTTATTGCTGGAGTAATCACCACTAAATTGATTCTTTGATCGCTTTGGTTGGCCCCATCAGCGATATGATGGACGTGTACTATGACTTAGCTTAGCTGTGAGCGACTCACTTCTCTGTCTGCAGAATCATAGTGGAATATAGCTAGGAATTTACATCAATACTTTCATCTTGTGTACCAGTTTATTGTAGCTGGTCATATAAATTATATGTGCTATAGCAGTTCTAAAAGATTTAAGTTCTAAGTAATAGACATACTGTGTAAAGTTGCTGTGTAAAATATTCTATAGGATTGCCTATAGGATGGCATATAGACTCACCTATAGATTACTATAGGCTTGCCTAAGATATTTCTATAGGCAAACCTACAGTATAGGTTCCTATAGGATGGCATATACATGTGTAGACTCGCCTATAGATTACTTTAGGCTTGCCTAAGAAATTTCTATAGGCAAACCTATAGGTTCCTATAGGAAATTGGAACACCCAGCCTATACTGTCTAAAGGTTTGACTGTAGGATCCTACAGGAAATGCCTGTAGGAAATCTATGTTGGATCCTATAGACTGCCGATATAAAAAAATACTGCCTATAGGACAACTCTAGTATAAAATCCTATACAAACGTATAGGATCCTTTAGGCACCAATTCTATTGATATTCTAACGATTATCTTATAGAATCATATAGAACTCGATTTCTATAGGCAAATATCCTATAGGATCCTATAGGATCTTCGCCTATAGGTAAACGGATTTATAGGATCCTAAGGGTTGTTTGTAATCTCCTCTCCTTTTTTACTAAGCCGTTCGGCTTGTCTGATTTGTATCAACACAAATACAGATCATTTAAACCAGGCATTTATATGGTTCGTGGTTCCAGCTCTGATTAAAGTAATAAACATCTTTTTAGCACTGTGATTGATGCTAAAAATAGGTAATATTTATGACAAGTTGCTGTCAAGTTGAGCTATCAGCTGGTGAGCCACAGTTTAGTACACTTGTGGTTTTCTACCCTATATTTCTAGCAAGAAAATATTGCTGAATCCTTGTGGGAAAAGTCATATTGGGTTAATAAGTGAAGTCAAGTTTATGGGGGTAGTCTGGTGGCGCACTGGTAGTTCCCTTGCCTGTGTTTGAATCTAGGTGGGTGCTGACATTGGGTTTTATGGTTCCCGTCTGACTAAATGGGTTTCCCCCAGGGTTGGTGGGGGGGAGGGGGGTTGGGTCAGGAAGGGCATCCCGCCGCATCCGGTGTAAAACATCTCCCAAATCAATATGCTGACCATTGGTTCGCTGTGGCGACCCCTAACGGGAGAAGGGATTTAACTAAACTTCCTTATTTTTTCATTGAGATTTATTCACATAAAAAGTTCATCCAGCATTAAATCAAGAGTGAATCAACTCTGAATTAACTATAATCCATAATAAACTGTCAAATCAACTTGCATTCAGCCATTACAATTATCTCTGCAATCATCTCTGCAATCATCTCTGCAATCATCTCTGTAGAGGCAACTCGCAAGGCAACTTCCATAAAATCTGTTTCCCACTTGCAATTGGGATAGCCGATATATAGGAGTTTGCGTTTACACATAACTGTATTTTATGAAGGGGGCACAATCTGAAGTGGGTTCTTCCTTTCACTACTTCTAACCCGGAAAAACATTTCAGAATTCTCTTTGGAGAGCCCCATAACAATGAAAATGGTGAATAAACCCATTTCCGAGTCATCCTGAGCACCCATTGAGGTGGTTTTGTGTAAGTAATCCAGCCTCATAATGGAAGTTTATGGGTCATTAATATAACAAGGTTTTCTAAAGGGCCACAGAAAATTACACTGTTTAATTGTCTGGTCCAGATTGAAAAAAGCTTGCCTTCCCTTTATGAGGGTGGTACACCAGATGGATGGAGTGTGCCTTGTGGGAAGATTGTGTGGGGGTGCTTAGCAAGAGTTGAGAATGCCAACTTAAATTTTCTCTCTGTGCATAAACTGTTAATAACAGCTGGCAGAGTCTGTAAATGTTGATGTATATTTCTTTTAATGGAACATATGCTGGAAAGGTTTTCAGGTACCGAAATAGTCGGTCTTTTAGAGTGAGGGCAACAGGGTCGTAACTGACAAGTGTATGAAAGATATCTGCACATCGAGTTCCTTTTCTTTTGACAAAAATTATAGAAAAGGGAAATGGGGCTGATTGAAGGGGGGAAAAGGGGGCTGATTGAAAGGGGAAGAGGTTGTTGGACCGGGCAACAAATTGTACGAGCGGGGAACAAGGTTGTACAAAATGAGATTATGAAGTTATGACAATTTCAATTTTCGAAGGCTATTTTACGTGAAATGGAATAGCATGACTGAGGTGCAGAGCTGGGCACAGTTATATTGACAATAAGTCAAGAAAAGCAAATGTTGTTTACCATTAAGCTCTGTTCACACTTATACAACAACTGTTTTAAATGTAGCAGTCGTTTGGCTCTTTGTTCAAAATTTTGTTCCAAATTTTGTTCAAACTTGGTGAAAGTGTAGATAGAATTTTATACAACAAAGTGCATGTGTCCCATTCACAGTCTGGCATGAATGCATTTGGAGTTTATTAATAGCAAACTGTGCCTGTCGGCTGTCTTCAAAAACCCCTCTTTTATTGTAGCAATTTCTATTAAAAGTCCTGGACCTATTGTTGTCTTCAATGGATTTTCTGATTTTGTTTCCGACTTGAATTCTTGGTGGAAGTTGTTGCAGAAACTTTATTTAGAAGTTTGATTTAGCTTTTTATTAGTCATAGACAACCACTTTTTTAATAACTTTTAGGATACAAGTGCACTTTGGAATAAAACCTAAACAAAATAGAGGTTCTATGCTTGACCAGTCTTCCATTCATGCTTTTAGGATTTGGATTTCCATCTGTCTGTATATGTATTTGGATTTTATTAATAGCAAACTGTGTATGAGAGCAATAGATATCAACTCAGTTTATTTTCAAATAATGGACTCGGGGGCCCCTTTTCATATTCGGGTATTTTATTCAAATATACATGTTATGCCTTAATCTATATGCGTAATAGCCAAATAAGGACATAGTATTATTCACTTAGCCAGGGCATGATGCATTTTCTTTAACTGGGTGACATTTAGGGCACATAAGAGACGGAAGAAAAGCCATTGTGAAATGAAAAGGAAATATTATTCTAGGTCAACCAATATGAATTATGTGAAACTATTCAGAAAATAAGGGCTAGAATTCTATGCTTTTGTTCGCCCCAAAATCCCTGAATTGTTTAGAAGATATCAAACAAGCATCATGCTTGTATATATTTATTCTTGGTCAAAGACTGTTAACTTTTCAAGTGTCAAGTTAGACCAGTCACTTTGCCTATATACATTTAGTCTGATTCTAGACTGATTTTCACCTTGAGAATTTATATTGAATTGTAGATTTGGCAGGCAATACCTTTGTTATTAACTAAATAAATGATACATAAAATGAAAATCCCCCAATTATTACCCTGAATATATAATTGCCTTATTGTTTATTCACTTGCTATGGTAAAAGTCATGACATAGGGGACTGTATATCTGGAGTCCACAGAAGAGGTACTATTAAAGATTTTTGAGAAAGCCCCAGAGATTGGGTGGGGGGGGGGGAACCCCACAAGGTCAAGTGAAGACTCACTTTATACGTTGGCTCCATCAGGAGTTGAACCCAGGACCATGGTAAGGCAAGTGAAAGTATGGTAGACCATGTGACGAGCCACACCATAACAAGGGCAAACCTACCAAATTATCAATTCAATATTTAACATTGTATCTGAAGGTAAAACTGTTGTTAAATCGTACAGTACATCTTTGAACCGAGAGGTAATTAATACATGTTTCCAATCATAACCAGGGTCTGTGTTTTTGAAGTTGATAACAATCCCAAGAAACTTTCTGCATAAAACCGACAAGGTCGGGTAGGAATTGAAAACACGATCCACATGTTGGGCCTAAAATTGAAACCAGGTCTACCAGAAGGGAAGGTAGCGAACATACACTGCCTGAAAGTTGTTTAAGTATGATCGTGGCGGGTACGGTATCGTTGGTGGTTAATCATTCATGCTTGGTTTGGGTACAGACATTGTGAACTTTGTTTGCTCCCTGATGTCGTTAACCCTTGTGGAGACTACAAGTAGATTTTATCACTTTAGGTCTACCAGTCAATGCTTTAATGATATTTAAATTCTCCGCCAGTGTGTGACATGCTCTGCAAGAATGAGTCGCATGTTACAGAACCTTCATTTGAGTTATAGTATCATTTATCTAAGGACGTATGCGTTATTATAACCTAGTATACTTTTTGTTCAAAAGATGATAACTTTTTAACTACATTAGGTGTCCAACATATAGCAAAATAAAGCTGATCTCTTTCCAACTATATATATAACTGAAATACAAGTTTTGGCAATATGCATCTCATAATTACAGAGTAGCTAGTCACGTATTTTTTCAGGTTGTGAACAAAAAGCTGATACAAATCATTACCCTGAAGAGTTGGAATGCAAAGGACAAAAACAATACAAACTTACTTACAAAATAGGAGGAGGTACAAAATAAAGCAGATGTGATTTTAAGACGAGTTTGAAAGTATTTAATGAGGAGCTATTATTAAGGTCTTTCTCACTGGTAGACACTCGGTCCTAGAGCAAATGGTACCAGTAAGTTTAAATTTTGATCTAGACACCCCACTCCTAGTGGCTGGAGAAGATTCACCGAAGGAACTAACATTGATAAAGTAATTGTTCATATTATAGCTCGTTACAAGGCGGAAATAATTATTCATAAAACTGAAATGTTTTCTCTTTACCTTCTCAGACACAACAAACGATGTACCAGGGCCGCATAATGCCTGGGAGCATAAATACCACCACAGCAATAAGAAACGGGGCCACTCTACATCGTCTTCGAGGGAGTCAAACAACTTAGCTACACAACTCTTTAATATGCATGAACGAATTAGCAAAAGGTAAAGCCACACTGTGAGGTTGAGAATAAATGCTAGTGTATAACTTAGGCACTGAGCATTGGTTTTTGAAAATTAAATGTAGGTTACAATTTTGGAATAGAGTGGAATAGTTGGTGAGGATTTGTATCTGATCTGGATCCAACCCTGGTCAGACCCAGGTCAGAGCCAGATCGAGCATTTATTGAATACAGACACACACACAATGTATGCAGGATACACATGTCACAATTTGTTTTAAGTTGAACAAATCTGCTGGTTGGTTGTAAGAAGCCTAATTTGTATTGGTAGGATTTGATGATGATGTCTCTTCAGGTGAATTACATTAATATTTTTGTTTGATTGACAGTATCGAAACTGAAGACAGCAACAACAGTGCAGACTCATCATCAGACCAAGGCACCGAGGGCGCACACTACAGAGGGAAACGCTTTATATCGTATCCTCGACACCTCGAGTTGATGGTGGTCGCAGACTACAAAATGTACCAGCATCATGGCGATAACCTGGAGCACTATCTACTCATGCTAGTCGCATTGGTAAGAAGTGTGGCATTCTATTTTATGAACTTGAAAAACCAACTATATGAATTCTTTCATTATCAAGTTGTTAACCTTTTCGCTACCAAATTGTTTTCAGGATAAGGCTAGCGAGAATCGACTAAAATTACACATTGTATTCTATTCATAATAGAATTACATAATATTGACTGGTATACATGGTATACATTCCTGTCG
>JAVCKS010040062.1:0-11215 GCA_032273685.1 Pteraster tesselatus
ACCAACACGGATAGGACCCCGGATCGGCAATATTTCAGTCCGGGATGGTTCGGGACCTTGGTGTGACTGGGGCTTTAATGAATGTTTATGTTCACATCTCGAAATCGTGTCCCATGGGGTTCATTTGGCGGCCATTTTAACGGCCATCGGCATGGAAATCGGCATAACTTTTGAACAAGCCATCGTACAGAGACCTGTGACCCCATGTCTAATACTAATTTTGCATGTGGAATATCTTTGGGGTGTATGGGGACCCTATCTTCCTGCTAGACTACAGGGCGTGTTAAGCCTTTAATACTTTTGAGATCGAGTCCTGCAGATTATTTACGAATTTTCTTTGTTCAACGAATCACTAGTCCGTCAACATATCGGATAGGCCTATACTGCAGGTGTTTTCTTAATAAGTACGAAATCAATACTCTTTAATGCTCCACCGACTCTTCAATTTACGACCTTGGGAGGGCGACCGACAGGCGATGGACTAATAAAGGCCAAAACGGTGCCGATGGCCAATTTGGTAAAATTACTGTTCCGTCTGCTTTGCTGTTTTTTAATGCCGTATTGCGTGTGGTATGAGCGACACTGGTGGTACAAGCCAATTGTTCTCACCACTCCAATCCTTTGTCGACTCATACAACAAAAACTGCCCCGTCAATGTCGCTAGCATCGGAACAAATCATTTTGTGAAATTTAACGTCGTTCCTCATAGGAACAGGTTGCAACTTACTTATATTTATATGCCAACATTTCAACTCCTCTCTGGCTTCTTCTGACAAGTTAATAGCGGTATACCACGAGTGAGAATTTTAAGTGTCATTTAACATTGACCTTGTCATCAATCTGGTAATATTGCCCAAAGCGGGCGACATAGCTATTATTTGCCCAATTATGCTGGCCAGTAATTTATTTTGCAAGGTTTTGCAACCTGAATATTCACCCGAGAGAGAGAGATACAATACGTTGTATTTTATTATCTAAAGGACGTATCACTGCATTATTCGTATCTAGATGAAATCCCAACCATTGGCAAGAAAGACTTGGTTCCCACTGTGACTTGTCTTCATTACCAATAAAGCCCGCATCGGTCAAGTCTGATCTCACTGCATTTGACAGTATTTTAGCTTCTGCAAAAGACGATGCAACTCCTAAGCCGTCGATACACAATTACCTGTTTGCCTTCAGACCTCCACTTTTTAACTAAACATCGCATAACTTTGGTAAAAATGTATGGGGCAGACGTTAACCCAAACGGCAATACTGTGAACTTATAGAATTTATTGCCCCAAGAAAACCCAAGATATTGAGTATGATGTTGCAAATCACGGTGGTGGTAACCACTTTTCAGATCAATGAAAATAAAAATTTACCTTTACTCAGATAAGTGCTAGCCGTTTTGAGATCTTCGTATTTAACGGACTGTTTCCAAATGTGATACATGTAATTAACTTTCCTCAAATCTAAATAAGCCTCTTTTTGCCGCTGGAATGTTCCGCAACGGACAGTGGTGTTACTACTCTGGGTTGTGTAGTGCATTTAACGATTCCATTTTCAGCGAGGAGCTGAGAAATTGCCTCCGTTACAAAGAAAGAATGGTTAGGCCACAGCCGATTTATTGTTCTTGGCCAACATGTTTGGTGGGAGAGAACAAAAAGCAAGTACCTGTACGTAGCCTTTACGTATACGGTATAGTGTCTAGACTAAAATAATGTATTACTGCAATGCTGATCCCAAAAAGAAATGTGCTTATTTAAACTCCCTTTCACATGCATACCACTAAGCCCATCTTCAAACTCGTAATTGTTTAAAACAATGCACTTATCTTGGAATATCTCGTCCTTTCTTTGATAAGGCGTTGTGTGCCGAAGTGATGAGTGCTGTTGTCGCAGGTGCACGTGGATCTCCGTTGATGGTTGAAGGGGCCAATTGTGTAGCGGGTCCACAGGAAAAACACGCTCCTGATCTTGACTGGTTGCCGAAACTTACAAATCTGCTATCATGCACGCTGGGGGCTGTTTATCTGGCGGCCATGTTAGTGTAGGGACGAAAACGACTGCTCCCTCCGTTAGACTTTCTTTGTTTGATTTTCCTTACAATACGTGCTTCCGCCCAGTTGATTTTTCGCTCGTCCTTGGAGTCCAAAGCTTAATCGTTGACTTCATATTCGCGTACAGTTTGCCATCCTCCATCGCTAGAATCAGCTAGGCGAATAAGCTTCTGTCTGTTGGCCATTGATTTGGTCGCAGCATCGATGTGGCTAGCTGCGCTGTTTGCGTCTCCCGTATACGACATGCCTCTGACGCTTTTACTAAGGCTTCTAGAATGTCGCTATTGAAGTCAAACTGTCTTCTGTTACCTTCGTGTTTCCAAACCGTTGAAGCACTGGCTTTAATATTTTGGTTGAGCGCCGTCGTGGATTTTCTTTAGTTGTGCGGCAACATTTCGGCTTTTAAAGCGTCGCATGATTCTTTGACCGTGGACTGAATCTGACTTGTAGTGGCTTGGAATGCGTGCAGTATACGTTCGGTTGAGTCGGTCGACATGGTTGGTTGCACAGATATTTAAGAAAATCGTGTGTGTGTGTGTGTGTGCCTGTCGATACGCAGAATGGCGTGACAATGTCACACCCTCAATTATATAGTAACCTATATAATAATTATATAGTTCGCGGAGTACTCCGTACTCCGCGAACTTAATTTCGTTCTAATTCGCCACATAAGCGAACGAAATTACATTTTTATTAGTTTAGAATGGCTTAATGAGATTTTACTGTAGGCCTATGTGGTTTATTTACGTAAGACAGTAATAATTATGTTTCCTGCATTCCAGTTGATTAATTGACCTAAAAACATATTTAGACATCAAAATCACGAAAAATGATCAGCAAAGCTAAATATGGCATCTATCTTTGGTTTAATTATGGAAACCGAAAGTAGTACAAAGGGGCTCCTATAGGCTAAAAAATATCTATATATCGACCAAACGAAACCACATAACAAATTTGGTGCTTTGTATCCGCTCTAACGATTACTGACTTTTGTTTTACATTAAGCAAACTGATTATACAGGCTTTCAGATGGAAACTTACTAAAGGTACATTTAACACAGAAAAGCATAATAAATACAGGTTGTCCTAGAATTTTTGCTTCTGCATGTTAATACTTTAAGTAAGGATTCCCAACTAGAAAAGAGTACCATCGTATGTTGTCACCCTTCAGCCAGCCAGAGCTTCCTTCGTCCAGCGCTTCGGAGTGCCTTAGCCTAATGATGTCAACTACACGGCGTCCGGCCAGCTTACCGGCACGAGTTTCAGTGGTGCTGCCAACCTGCTGTTCCAATAGTGCTACCATTCTGCCTAATTGTTAACTCCAGTAGCGCTGGCTGCATGTCTGCGGTTTCCAGTATTGCGGTTGCTGTCTGCGGTCTCCAGTATTGTGGTCTCCGCCTGCGGTTTCCAGTGTAGTGGTCTTTGCGCGCGGTTTCCAGTGTAGCGATCTTCGCCTGTGGTTTCCTGCAATCTCTCAGATCGGTTCAAGTACGACGCCAACCTCCATAGCTCGCCCGCGGATCACGAGTGAATCAATTATGTATGGTTTTCCTTTTATTTATTTAGATCATGTTTAGTTGTATATAATAAAATTTAATATACTTGTTGAAATAATATTAGCTGGTCTAGGAGGTGTTGTCCTTCTTGCTGTGGCTTTGTTCTGCCGTATTCTTAAACCTGTTGAAGCCCAGATTTAGAGTACGTAACAACGTAATGACAGCAGCCTGCTTGACGATCAGATCAGAGGGTACACTATTGGACAGCATGATCAACAGCTTATTATTGTAACGCGCGAAAGCTTCAGCACTGTATTCAGGGCGTGTTCAGCCTTCAATACTTTTGAGAGTCCTGCAGATTATATTTACGAATTTTCTTTATTCAACGAATCACTAGTCCGTCAACATATCGGATAGGCCTATACTGCTGTTCTGTATGGAAACCATAATTAATTCCAACATAAATGTTGTTAAACAAATTCATTACAAATTGCATTATACGTACGCAACAGATTTGTACGTAATAATTTGTGCGGCTGTATATGGCCTTTTTCACAACCCCATAGGCCTACAAAATAACCAACCAAACAAACAAACAAAACATGCAGCCTCACCTTTCCCCCGGCTCTGCATTTGTAGGTTATTGAGTATTTACTGCTTTAGGATCTCACAATCAGTACTGGGTATGATTGCGCTGCAGGATTGTGCACGTATTAGACATGCATTAGGCTTTTAGGTGTTTTCTTAATAGGATCGAAAATCATCAGTACTTTTATTAGTTTAGAATGGCTTAATGAGATTTTACTGTACGTGGTTTTTTTACGTAAGATAGTAATAATTATGTTCCCTGCATTCCAGTTGATTAATTGACCTAAAAACATATTTATACATCAAAATCACGAAAAATGGTCAGCAAAGCTAAATATGGCATCCATCTTTGGTGTAATTATGGAAACCGAAAGTAGTACAAAGGGGCTCCTATAGGCTAAAAAATACCTATATATCGACCAAACGAAACCACATAACAAATTTGGTACTTTTTATCCGCTCTAACGATTACTGACTTCTGTTTTACATTAAGCAAACTGATTATACAGGCTTTCAGATGGAAACTTACTAAAGGTACATTATAACACAGTAAAGCATAATAAATAAAAGTTGTCCTAGAATTTCTGCATGTTAATACTTTAAGTAAGGATTCCCAACTAAAAATGAAACTTAGTAAATAAATAAAAATATAAGTATAGCCTCATAAAATTAGACTATGAAGCCGAGTTGTTTTCCCCCAAAATCTTACAACTCATTCCAAATTGTTAAAATTGGGTGGTTAAATTTTTGTTTATAGTAAGCATGGGTCACGGTCACTCCCATCAGTTGGGACATAATTTGTGAGTGCCACTGGTTATATCACTCAATTATGCTTTATACGTGCTGGACAAGTGTAGAAACACGCAAGTGTACATTTTTACTTAGATTGAAAATCAATATCCATATTAAAATAAATAGGAAAATTCAATATGTTAAATAACTACCATAGATGGGAGGATTACTTAGAGTTGACGGCAAGCATCTTTGCAACAAGGGACACAATCCTGAATAAATAATGTGCTGTTGCAAAAAGTGCTGTTGCTGTTACAAAAAAAATGTTCGATTGTGGCAGAATCTGTTCACCAATCCACTTACCGTACCTGGATTGGTGGTTAAGTTAGCAGGATCCTCACCGCACCACACCACATCACATCGCACCGCAAGCCAGTTTAAAAATGGTGACTATACAACATGGTTCACTATGGCACAGGTTCCAATGCCAAGATGCTGTCTGTTCAATGGTGATAATCGTAATGCTGAAAATGCTTCACATTAAATGTGCTACAAATTCATATTATGATCGAATGCTCCCATATTAGAATAAGTTAACTAAAAATGTTTACAACAAATACTATTTACATAAACTGTAATGGGCAGGAATGCTTATGTGCACCAAATGACTGTTGTCCTATATGAGAAATATCGATGATCAAAAGTTCCTAGAAAGAACCCACCCAAAAGAAAACAAGGTTTTGCTCTGTGACTGACTGTTATCACATGTATGTACAGGGACCCTTTTAATAAACATTTGTATCTTAATGAGTATCACATGTACGATGTTTTATAACACACGTCTTGCTCAGATTAAAAAAGCTTTTGAAATATTTTGAATTTGTTGTGCAAATAATACTGTACAATAAACAGTCAAAAATTTTAAAGTGAAAATACAGCATTTTAGACATTTTCGTTTGACATCTGAAAGGTAGGGGGCCCCATCACCAAAGCATGATGTGTTTTTTATTGAAATTGCATTAATGTCATTGAAAAATATAGTATGATCGCTTTGTCTTTTGCCCGTTTGGTTTGTCCATTTGGTTTGTCCATAGCTGGTGTTCCCATAATTCTTTTACTTGTGTAGTCAAGGGTAAACGCATGTGTAACGTACTAACATAGCAAATTTGTCTAAATAGCAGTCGAGTGCAGCCTACAAAAATGTCCAGTGCTCAAAGAAAATATGAGGGGTCCAATTAAGAAAAGGTCAGCAACTAAAACACGAGAGAGCGAAATAGTTATCCAAAGAAGACACCCAAATTAACAGGTTTCGTTCAATCACAAAGCCATGCAGCCTGTTGCTACTATTGTTGCTACTGCTAGTAGTAGACCTACAACTGATGATGGCGATCATAAAAGACAAGCCACTGGAGCCAGGTACTATACACGCGAAGGGGCCTCCCCAATACAGATAGCCCAGGGCCCCAGATAGGGTCCTGAACACAGGATTTGGGGGGGGGGGATGAGGAGGAATTTAATATACAATATAGGAAGGCCGTTCATGAATATAAATTGCCTCTTTACTGTACTAATGCACGTTCTGTTTCAATTTGAAATTTTTTTTTCTTGAAAACTACGACCCTCTGCATTTTATGCGAATGATTCCAGTTGGAAATAACAAGCAATACTCAAGCAAAACATTCAAGAAATGAAAACATTTTTGTTAGGCAACATTTTTGTCAGTTTGAAAATGTCTCTAAACATATGAAATCAAAGATCGAAACTAATATCAAAAAGGACCTGATGAAGCTGTTTTACTTTTTTTATTCAGCGTGGAAAAGGAGACAAGGAATAATAGACACCTTCCCATATTGGCACGCAACTTGATTTGGTCGCAGAAATAACCATCATTGAGGTCAGCAGGTCACCGTGAATCGTTCCCAAAGGTCAATGGGTCCATATATCATTCAGTGTTATCACATTGCTTAGTGGTCACTATGGGTCATTCACAGATTCATGGGACATTCTTTAGTGGTCATTTAGGGGTCACCATTGGTTACTCCCTAAATGTGGTTCATTAAGGGTCATCAGGGTTCATTAAGGGTCATCAGGGCTCAATCGGCATGCGTGTGGTTCAGCTCGTTTTTCTTGTCGTGTAAACGTTTGGCGTAACGTTGAGCAAGGGAATTTATTATAGATATAATAAAGTAGACAACCATGATGATGATAAGCTTCTCAAATATCCATGACAACCAGTTGATGCCCTGTAAAAAAAAAAAGGATTTCAAGTTTTAACATACTTTCACTACTGAAAGCATCAAGGTTTGAAATCCAAGATCCTAATTTGGTTTTCAGTCCCTATCTTGACCTCGTGGGTTTTCTGGTTGACCCTGTGTGATTTCCCCAGTTTTTTCTGGAGGTCTGCCTCCAGCTTCTATCTGTGATACAAACCCCTGTGGTAAGGCTTCAAATGTCCTTCTCTCGAGGGATACAAATTGTTTTTGACGGGATTTGAATGCACCTGATTGGTGGGTTTGGATTTGACTTAATGCAAATTGCCTGACGAAATTGCCTGAAAATTGTGCCTGATGACCTTTGACCAGCAACAAAACAGATTACCGATAATTCTGTAAGACCAACTTACCTGGGCTGCATGTTCTCCCGGTTGGTGGTGTAACTTTTGTTTCTGTTTCAGCAGATAATCACGGAATGGTGCTTGAAGGGACGGACCTACTTTAGGAATCTTACTATGAGGAAGAATCAAGAAATAATCAGGAAAGAACAAAAAATATAGATCAAATACAATATGGAATTAACTCGTTGTCAATACTGTACAACAAGTATACCTCTCTGTGACACCATTACTGGGGGGAGCACCTAGCATAACGCACACACAGATATTCCATTATGTGCATTAATGCATGTTAGTAGAAGGTCCAATACATATTATTCCCCATTTATATTGCCATTTCTACTTGACTCGACTCAACTGATTTTCAGTGACTGACCTTGACCAGTCACGTCGAGATTTGCGGTCGGTCAGTCAGACCGACTTAAGCGCGCTTGGATCTCAGTTTCAGTCAATCACAGTAAGTCAAAGCCAGTTGAACTTGCTCTATTTTTTGTGACGGACTACAACTGACCGCAACCTATTAACCAATCACAGTCGCACTTGATACACTAGCTGACGATGCGGTGGAAACAAAATGGCAGACGAGAAGTTCACTCAAATGTGAAGAGAGACCTTGCCCATTCGACAATGCGAAGGAGTACAGTGATAGAAATATGAAAAGGTGGGCTGTTAAGGAGTTTGCCGACGAACTGAACTAAACAGATATTTAAATGTATTTTTTCATCATTTTAAACTGTTCATATGAACGTTTCCATGATAGAAGGCAGCATTTCAATATCAATCACGGCGACCTAAGCACATCCACGACTCATCCACAACTCAAGCACATCAACTGCTGGTCGAGTCAAGTCGAGTAGAATCGGCAACCTAAGTGTGCTATTAGGCAAATGGGGTAACGCATCCATATTCTTACCCGATTAATTCCACCAGAAACTCAACATGATGCTCACTGAATGTCAGAATTACAAACAGTTTCTGGAAGATACAAATATAAAGAGAACAAAACAATTCCATGTAATTAATTACCGAGTACAGAGACCTCAATCATTTTATATCAATACAAAATGGAAATATACACAAATTTGTGAAGAAATTGTATATCGCATCACATGCCTAGGTGGAAAGGTACTGTTTATCACAAGGTAAAATTTTCACTCAGTCTGTGATTAAACAGCAGGGTACATGATTAGTTTTTACCTGTATATGCATCTTGATTATTGCTTTTCCAATAAGTGTCGCTCCAAAAAACGTCCAGAAGGGAACCAGAAAATGACCGCAGGTTATGCCAGCCAGATCAAACAATGGATTAGGAATCTAGGATGGATAGATAAAATGGTTTAGGAATCTACGATGATAATAGGAATAAGGGATTAGAAATATGAGATTGTTGGAACAGAAGACTGGGAATCTAGGAGAAACTAATAAATCGATCTGAGAATCTAGCATAATATGAATAGAGGACTAGAAATGTGGGATAGTAGGAACATGAATCTGGGATAAGTGGTTTCAGAGTTAAAAATCTAGGATAATAGAAACAAGCTTGGGCGGATCCTGCGGTTCCGAGTGATTTGGGTTCAAAAATGACCCCAAACACTAAACCTGAATAGATTCTGATTACTGCTCACGCACACACACATAACTGTCACACACAAAGGCCACTTGCATATCACATGTACACATAAAATGAAATCCTTTATTGCACACTATATGGAACTGTACATGCACATTTACGTACATGTACATACACTGTACATGTAATGTGGCCTCCGAAAGTAAGACACCGTGTTGTAATTGTTTACCTTATAATCTTCATTTCATGTGAGGAAACCTAATGTTATCACCATTAATTGTTATCCTTTATTGTTCATATGCATTTGATTTTCTGTTTGGGATATTATAGTTAATGTTACTTGTCAGTGGAAATAATTCAGCGAAAACACAACGAGAGAGTGTTGGCTGCTGCCCCACTGCGTGCATGTAGGCCTAGCCGCCACGGTGCAGGTGACAGGGCGTAGCTAACTCAGCAGATGAGCCTCATGTCCGACCTATTTTACTTATAAGAATTCCCTTCCTGGTATTGTGTCCCCAAGCTTTACAATGAAAGGTCTTCCCTGGTAATTGTCTTTGTGGAACTGAACAAAATCGGGCACTGTAAATTCTCAGTAAAGTTAGGACTACCTTCCGGTAGGCTACCAGTACCTTTTTATTGACATTTTCTAAAAAATAAACAAACTAAATAGTGTGTTGTGTGGAAGGAGAATAAATCGGTTACTTAGTTATGGAGATATCGTCGAAAGAAGACGGCAAAAACAACGGGCGATCATGTGGCATGCCACTAGCCGGCACGTAGACCTCACGCACAAGTTATTTCTTGATGGATCCTGTGCAAGGGAGCCGATCCAGTGCGGGGGAGCCAGCTCCAATGCGAGACTCGGCTCTTACCAAGTGCCTGCCGTGACAAGCACGTTGTCGACCATTCAATTTGTAGGAGTGTAGCTGTTTGATTTTCTATTCGGGATATTTGTTTTATAAATATTTTCAAGCAAAAGTAATTCAGAAGTATAATTTAAATACATGTATGTGTTACAAATCCAAATGCATTGCAAACTGCGGCCTGCCTGCAAAAACATTAAAGGGTCCATGCAGTAGTGAACAAGCAACCACTGTTTTATTCGTTAAATAATTTATGTACTTCTATATTATTACAATATGTGACCCTACAGTACACAACCAGTCGGAAGTCGCTGGATCAATAATGCAGATAATAAGTCACAATGCATAAATAGGGGGAAAAAAATTGAAAAATTGATCTCATAAAGGTCTATATTTTACCTTAAATATATTTTTGGGCAGAAACCCTACTGTAAATGCATAAAACCATGCTTTTTCTGAGGGTATGTACCCAAAACATTTGTTTTACTTGTCATAATTAGTCAAAAATGGCAAAAACATTTCCACAGCTCATTCCTCGACCGCGTGGGATATCCCCACCATCCGGGTATCAAAACACAGCTTGATACTAAATAAGGGCATGGCACTGACGTCAAACCATCAGTAAACCAACCAGAATGCTTGAAACAAACTAACTTTGGGTACACAAAATCCCTCGTTTGAAATTAAATACTCTGGCCGTGACGTCAATACAGTCAGAGTATTATACACATACTACTATGACCCAATCAAGAGTGCACACTGGTACCAGACAGTGGCATGCCTTGCGTGTTTTCGTATTATGACTGTTTACAATTCGGGTCAACTCGCCTATTGATAAAGAAACATGAGAAACCCACAGTCGATTGAACAGCAAAATTAGCCGCATTTGTTCACGTTTGGCGAACGCTCCTTGTGGTTTCTTCTTTTCCGATGGCTTTTTGGTTGTCTTCTTGCTCAAAGAGAATATGGTAGGTATGGCATCATGCTTCAAAGTAGCTTTTGCCATCATGCGAAATAATTCGTACATGTTCGTTTCGAAGCAATGTGGCTCGAAGTGACCACTGCACAAACTACTGTGTTTGGACTGGCCTGTCCATTTTGCCCTGATTTTAGCGGTCCAAATCCTACGATTTTTTGGACGCTAACACCATCTCTAGCAGTGTTGCTGCACCCAGCAGCAACACACCTGTTCGGCATACTTCCAAAGAAATATCATTCAAGGCCCAAATTTTTGGGATAAAGCTGCAAAATACTGCGATTGTGTATACTGTCGCACACACGTGTAAAGCCCGACTTACTATGTTGACGTAA
>JAVCKS010040095.1:0-11212 GCA_032273685.1 Pteraster tesselatus
TGACGACAATGTGATGTTCAGTTGTAGCCATCTAATGAAGATGCAAACTTACAGCACACACACACATACACACACACACACACACATACACACACATACACACACACACACACACACACACACACACACACACACACACACACACACACACACACTTGCGGTATCAGTGTCTTGTCAGTAGTCATCAAGTATAAAATTTATTTCAGTTATTTCCGATATGTATGGGTCTACCTCTTTATCCACATACCCGATATATCAGTCCAAAGTTTGGGTACACAAACCACGTAGTTTGAACAAATTTAGTGTGAAGACAATCACGCCTCCACATTTGACAATATTTATGACAATTTTCACGGAGCCAGTCAATCTCGTTTAATGCATGCTATTTTAATACCTGATGATTCTTGTAACATTATGTGATTGTTTAGGGTAATGCCAAACTGTTTGTATGCAAACCGTGACAGCACCGACACGTCCGCGAACCGAATTGAAAGACCGGTTCGTTATTGAGCGTGCTTTGGGATCTGGCAGTTACAACGTCATGGTTCCATTCAATCTGATAATCTTTCCGATTTCACAACGATTTCACCTCGGTAAACAATTGTAAATATTGAATTAATAATCTGCTAGGTCTGCCCTTGTTATATTCCCAATAATACTGGCACGAAAGACATTCAGCCATTGATAGTTACATAACTTTTAAATAATTATTCAATCAAGTCAATGTTTACAAGTCATTTTTTCGAGAAATATTCTAAATCTACCACAAATTCGCAAGAACGGCGAAATCGGTACGAAATTCGGCAGCACGTCCTTGAAGCTACACCGGAAATTCTTCATTTGCTTCGGCAGACCGTCAACACTTGGTCTATTCCCATAATCGTTTATAAGCTCGCAGTTTGATCTCTATCTAGCCGCTTAAAGAAAATAACAATGTGCGTTTCGGACACAATATTGTTCCCAAATATTATATTATACAATCACAAGCTGAAGGGCAGAAAACCAAAACCTGGGCAGGTATGAGTCCTGATAATAGAACTACCGTATAACCCCTCCGGACACCACTTCACCACTTCACTACCCCCCACCCCCGTTTGCCAAGAATGCATGTAATTATGACGTGTAGTTTCCTCGCCTTCACCATCGGTAGACCCGGGTTCGAATCCGGGATTGACGTGTCAAATGAATATCTAAATGTGTTTTTCCATAGCCCTTTTCAAACAATTTCAAACAATTCGTTTCAAACGGCACAATCCAAGACTGTATTAAATTTACCCCTACAATACACAACAGTTTAACCACACAAAAATACATAATGCCACCGTATTATGCAAGTAGTTCTTGTGCAACAAATTTCCCATAATGTTATGCGGTAAACATTTCTGAAGGTAAGGCTATAGAAGGCGATTGTTCAGTTCTTGTATACAGTCTGCGGAGATAATGTCATGTCTAATGCCTTGCGCATAGATCAGTCACAGCGGAAGTTTCAGCCGCCAAATTCTCCACCTCACACGTCCGTCTGTAGGCACCGTTGTCTCCAAGTACCGAATCTCCCCTGTGAATTACCGGTTACCTGTCTGATGGTGAGTTCCCTCAAGTAAAGGACGAACCGTGACCGATAGCCCCAACAGTCAACCCCACCCCCCGCAGAATGTTCACGATGGACACATGTTCTTTGTTAACTTGTGTGGGGAAATCATGGGTTTTAATAAAAGGAAAAGCTTTATAAAAAACCGCCTCTGGTTATGTGTCCTCGATAAGTCACCGCAGATATAAACCAGCCACGGAAAGTGTGTTGCGAAGTACCTATATTATTGCTGGGTTTGGGACACCATTCGTGTGTAATTAACGGCTATACTTAGAAATAGTATGTGATTAACCCAGACTATACGATCACACCCCGATCAGTAACGTGCTGTTAATTGGCCATAAAGGTGACGTTTAGTACGTTGTGGTTGTTCAAACGAACCACCGTGACGTTACTAACAATGCCAATGATAAATGATGTAGATTTATGATGCGTTATGCAACTGTTTAGTCATAAATTGACTCGACAACGAGAAACATTTCATAGGGAGTTGCTGGATCGCTTTGGGGGAAAACATCATAAAATGCCACAATGCACCACCCGAAAATGCACAGGCGTCTATGGATGAACCGGAAACTCAATTATTATTACAGCATTTCAGGGAATTTGCGAGAGACTGACGGGCAGGTAAACTAGTATATAAACAGACATGTAATCTCGTAGTGAAAACTTTGCTGAATGTATACAATGCATTTATGAATAAATAAGCTATGTAAAATGTCGCTGGTACTCTTTATTTACCTTGACATTGCACGCTAATTGTTTGTTTCTCAACTGATTGCATAGCAACCACAACGCACATGCGCACTTGTATTCGCGTTTGTTTCTCCACAACCTATTGCGGCACTTTGTGTTGGCCGTTTTTTGTTAATTTTGTATATATTTGTTATGTATTTGCACAGTCTTATTTGAACAGGGCAACTTGCTACTCTATTGCAGTTATCAGAGAACTTCCATCGCTGAAGGCTCTGTAGGATTCTTGAAACAATTATTGGCACGCACAGATAAATGGAGTTACGCACACGAAACAGAGAAATAATCTTACACAAATAATATAATAAAACCGGATGTCTGTAAACTACGTACGTTATATTATTGAACTTTACTAAAACAAAAGTGTAAAACATGTCAATCAGTCTGTCAAATTGAAGACGCATAGTCATGATGCAGTCATGACAAATGATAAGAACGATAATAAATTACCGACGTGACAGGGTACTGTCACAAATCGTGCCCCAACCTGGTGGAATGGCCACGTTTACCAGTCAATGTCGGTTGCATTGTACAATAGGCTGGTTCTCGCTGCTCTAGTCTTCAAATAACTCCGTAGTCAAAGGGTTAAGGTTTTTTTTAACGAAGTAAAAAAGATGTGTCACCCAGGTTACCAAGCTTGTTTACCAAGATTTATCAAATCTTGGTAAATGACCCTAGTCATTATGCCTGTTCTACTTGCTTAGGGCCTACTAAGAAATTGATTCTATCACAAAATTGAAAAGAGAACGCACAAGTTTTATCAAATTGCTTCTGCTTCGCTTTTGAGTGAAAGTTGTCGCTAGCTTATAGAATGAGATGTTATCACAACTTTGCGCAAATTTCAAGTCCAGTGGCCCGTAAAACTAGGAGAATGCTAGGTGGATTCTTTCCTCGGTCAAGTCATGCTGCGCGTGTACCGATACAGTCCGGCAAAGCGTGAGCAAACGGTGCAGGTTTGTGCGTGTCAGTCCGATAGTTGAGTCACAGCGCGGTCCAAACTCCCAGAGGAGACAAGGCGAGACTCGCTGGATCCTTGAAGAAAAGGGGCGGCCAGAGATTAACATTCAATGGGGGAAAATTAAGTTAATTTGTCAATCTTCGGTGAATGATATGGCTTGCTTTATCGTTATTTGGTCCGCGGAAGTATTGCGTACACTGCGCGCAGTGTCGGATATACTGCACCGCTGTGTGTACTATACACCGATTATACTACTCGGTGGAGAGAAAGCCCCACTCCAACCGTTTATCGAAAAGACCTGCGTTTAATAATGAACATGTATAATCAGTATTATTGTCTTGGACGAGCGTTTGTACGTAAAAGAAGGCATATCGTAGCTGTTCTTTCGGTACAGGCGCAGACCGTTTTCACTAAAAAACGAGCGTGTCGTTACAAATCTGATCAATATTGATTTTGACGTGGTACCGTAGAAAACAATCCAGGCGCTTCCGTGGTATTGACGCGATACGCGTATACGCCCGTTGCATAGATACAGTACATTTTTCCATTTCCCAATAGCGCCGCCAACGGTACATTTAAGGTTAGTTTTAAAAAAAAACTCGATAAAAAGGTCTCGAAATATTTCTTGCGAATTGTATAAAATACTACACGGCACGAAAAAAAACAATTATTCACTGGCAGCAAAAGTTCATTTTCGTTAATATATTTCGGCTAAAGTTAACCCACCGTTTCCATTTAGGCATATATGACCCAGCCTTTCTACCGTATAACATCCACGGTGCAATGCTCCCCCAAAGTGCATGTGAACTATTTGAATAAAGTGCATCTATACCAGGCATTAGGAATTTGAATCCGTCTGTTTAACAGCCTGAAACAATTTGTCTGAGTAATAATTCCAATGTCTTCACTAAAACATTAGCAGATAACGTTGAGTGATATACTAACGTTGGTTTACAAGCAGCTTTAAGCACACGACCTATAATGTAGATAAACTTCTTATGTCGCGGAAACCTCGGCAACAAAACGATTTCCGTCAGTGAAATAAAATGAAAACAGAGAAATATCCTTCACCTCACACGGGCATGAGAAATTAATTTGGGTTACATCGGAGATATAAAGTTGACGATACTTAACAACGGCAACAGTAAATTGAGAAAATTAGTCTTTATAATTATATTCTGCCATAATTTCTAATTTTGTCGATTGTTCTCGATCATAATTGCCATTACTGTACTAGAGAGATCACTGTTTAGAGGCTTCACATTTTGTAGATCGAACGAATTCAAGATGAGAACGTGGTCGGATTCCTTCTTTCCCACCACGGTGTTAAGCTGGTTACCATAACGATTTTTTTTATCCCAGAAGAGCGGAATATATTTAACTTGATAAACGGTAGGGCTACATAATTATAAGGATATTTTAAATGGTTGTATTTCCAATTTGGCCCTTCGCAATTCGTTTGGATAAGGGATGTTAGTTGATCCATCAAACATGAATTTCAAAACATCAAAAATAAAAATAAGGTAAACATTTCAAGAAGGGAACTCAAGTAATATTGATGTTAATACTTTGTGATTACTGTGTACATACGCCGCCTGCTAATTGATTGCTGTGACTGACGCAACGTTTCACAGACGATAACGGAAAATAATACGATTATCGTCTAATTAAACTATCGGATGCTTAGAACCTCTCGCTGTGAGTATTTGTTCCTTTACATCAATTTCCTCCCACCCTTTTAATTGCTCAGCCGATTGCCTACAAGGGACCCGTTCAGCGATTATTTACAGGGCCGGGGAGGAAGTACTCAATAAGTTCAGCCGAGACACCACCGAGCGCAATGAGCCAGCCAGTCGAATCTGCTCGTGTGCATGACGGGTATACGGTCCACGCGGTGATTTGGACGGTGGGCGCCGTGCGCTCGTCTCAGGTATAGCGCTTGCGTTTTGAGGGGGAAAAAAACACTGCCACGGCCCGGCTTTAGGATAGAAGCTGTAGAAGATATAGTGCAAGAACCCCCCTTAATGGTAATCAAGCGCTTTCCTGTTATGCGCGCTTAGGAAGTTATTGTTGCTTAGCTGTTATCTAGTCCTGTCGATGTTGATTAAAATGTTCATTTAAGTGAGTCTGTGATTTGATGGAGAGAGGGTTTTCCGTTCCCTCCTCAAGGTCGACTAATGAGCTACCGGTAGATTCCTTGTAAACAGGTTCGGGCGGAGTCCCGGCCGGGTGTCACATTCGAGACAATCTTCTTGTTGCCCGTGTCTTGTCGGGACAGGCCGTTTGAATGTTATATATTTGGTTGGAAAGGACTAGTCAAACGGTGTTTGAGAAATTGACTTTGTAATATAATGTGCATTAAACCGCACAAGAAAAAAATCCATGATTTGTTTTTGTACGAATTATAAATGATGTTACTTTGAAAGTTTGAGATGCACATAGATCTCATGTACGCAGATCTTTCCTAAAATCACGGCATCGGCTTAGCCCCACCACTATTATGTCGGATTCAAATCAAAGCTGAAGCAGACCGTATTGAGAATTATTGCTCATTTAAAAAATGCAAATAGGTTATGCGTATTATACAGACAGCACAGTCACTTCCCAAAAGGTTTAGAATTCCCTTAGGTTAGAAGAGTTCTTGTTGATACATGTAAATAGTGGGCGTTTCAGTATTTTAGCGTAGTTTGCGATTGTGAAGTATTTTGCTTCTCAAAAAGGCCTGTATTTAGTATGAAGCGTGCACCGAGCTCGACGGTTCTTCGACACCGCGGACCTTGTACCGACGGCTGGCGTCGACTAGTCGGCCCCTGCTTCAACCAACAGACATCCTATCCCCAAGTAAAGCGTTTAATAACTCTATATTTCAATTAAGTGTGGTAATCAATGTTTCCGGACAGAGCACTAGTTCAGAGTTTCTTTTTCCCGAATGAAGGATTTCCGCTGAGCTGCTTTGCGATGACACATTCGGCTGGCGCAGTCGCGTGTGGGGAGGATTGCGGCCGGCTAGGGACCAAGTGTTGTATACGTAACGCTGACTGTATGCGGCGGGCAGGAGCTATCCCCGATCAAATAAATCCTCGGGGGAGGGGGGGGGGAGAATAGATGAACGTTGTTGAAGGAGCCTCGGGATTAATTGGTTGGATGAGTTCCCCCAGCAGTTGGCTAGATTCGTCTACTTCGTGCACTCGCCTGCTCCGTCCGTCCGTGTTGGGTTTATGGGACCTAAGCCAACTCCGGAAGACTTCATGAAATTATTGGCTTTTCTATATACGCGGCACCTGACAATTGCCGAGTTAGAGGAAGTTTCGATGGTGATTGTGGTTCGGTGTTCCTTGTCAGTTTTACAAGGGCAGAATCGGTACAAGGGATATCTCGCAAATCACACGCCTTGTAAAAACCACCCAGCGATATAGTATGCCTATATCGGTATAATGAGTCACACGGGGGAAATGGTTCTTTAATATAACATTAAAGTTTAGAAAAACATCAAGTAAGTTAGTAATAACAGTATCCTAAACAAAAATGCTTCCAGGGGGAAACGATCGCGGTCCTAAATCCCTTCATCATCGCGCTCGTCCTGTATTCTTCATGAAGCAGGCAGTTAGTGCTTATTTGTGTGGAATAGGTTGCTTTACATTCATCAAGCTTCCTATCATAATCAATTTGTTGAACTGATTTCAAGGTAGGCCTACAGCGCTACGCGTATTCTACCGGTATAACGTAACCCACATCCTGATAAATGTTAGATGCCCAAGATGATGATGATGATGATGAAGTGCGAAGCACCTGCCCGTATTATTGTTCACCTTTATAGGCCTAACACCTTAAAAAGTGTTTGATGAGTCGTAGGTACGCCTGCTCTACCACTTGTCTATACGTTTGGCGGCTGGTGTTCTATAATCGGTGTGAGATTATTAATAGATTACTTCGTCTCCGTGAAGATTAGCTCACCCGAGCAGGTGAGGACGCACGCACGGAACTGACTGCCGTGTGTTTGGGCGGAAGGCGCCCGCGATCCTCCCCGGTCAATTGGTGGGTATGACCGGCACTTTGTCCCGGTCGCTCGGGCTTGTCCCGTTCGATATCCTACGGTGAAAGTGACATTCCAACCAATCTATCGAACGGAGAGATTATCAAGTTATATAGTTGTGACCGCAAGTGGATAAGCTGTATCCCCCTCGTATTATAACTGAGAGCCAGAATAATAAGAAATTATTGTCAGGTGTTTTGTCGAGTAAATAACAAAAAAATGTACGCTGCCGACTACGGTTTACGGGGAATTTTTTTTCCATTTTTCGCTGTCCGTGAATTCATTTCATGCGTGCGTGCGTGCGTTCCCAATGTGCTCTAACGGATATCGGAACTTACCGACAGAGGGCGCGTGCCATGTCACAAGGCCAATATTATGTGATTACCGATTATCAGAACTAGTATAGGCCTAGGCCTATAGACAATAAAACCTAACTGCCATTTGTTTTGTACAAATGTACTAATCGTCGTTAGCTTATTTAACTTCAACATTATGGCCGCTACAGGCAGATATATTTCCACGAGTGTACCCCTTTAAGTCCAGCTTCATCTACTGCCCATTACTACAAAAACCATTAATTGCCCCAGGACTCAAAAATTAACACAGATGTACACGTTTTTCCCACGAAAACACGTACTTGGCTAGAATGTGTTTGTGCATACATGTCTGACCAGTAATGATATAGCAGATCTTTACCGGTTGCTCGTGATTGGTCGGCCGTGATCGTACGGCCAGCTGGACGGTGTACAACGTCTTCATACCCCGGATGTGGCTGACCACTGCCAATAATAACTTGTTCCTACGTACGCCAAACAGTGCAGGAATCCACTTGTCACGTGCAAAGTGCCCGGTGTAGTTTGGATCTGTCCCGCTGTGACATAAAACAGATATTCCCTTAGGAAACAGAATACATGTTTATCACACCCGCGGGATAGCTATATTGGAAACGTTCAGAACACAGTTTCGATTTCCACTGGACTGTTTTTGAGCAAGAACCTCGAGAATTATAATTATCAAGTAGCGGTTATAAGGGGGGGTGTAATTCTTTGTAAATTGGACGTTTTTGTAGCAACTGAAGTTACCCACGGTGCAAGGAAGTCCTGTAGGTTTATTTCGGTCGACTCATTTTCGGCGATATCAACTAGTTCTATCGTGCACGGTGTGGTACAACGGTAGCTGTGACGCGTGCTTTATTAGGTGTCACAATCCACGGCTCGATGGTGGGAACGTCACATGGCGACCGTTCGGTAGCGTTCATACTCGGAGCTGGGGCCTAAATAAATCGTGCAAGCTGTCGACTTGACCTCGCCGATATTTAGAACATGTGTGTGTCTTTTATCATCTTTACAAGACGAAACCGTATACAATTTGTTCTACCCATCTCCGTCACCGTGGCCATTTTTCTTCCGAGATCAATCATGCCTACTGCTGGGTTGTCATTATCGTACCGTGAGTTCAATTCACTTCCCGCGGGCTGCAAAAGCTCTCTGATCCATTGCAACGGGGCCGTGCCAGACGGGGACCAGACTGTGAACGTTTCTTCTCAGCACCATTTTCAGTAACCGAACCTGAGCCCGGATCCGGTCCGGTTTATTTTTCCTAGTGTGAACGTAGTTTAAAACCAAACTTGAAACCTATACGGTTCGGGGGTTTGTGTTGATGTAGTTGCAGGGAGGACTACAGTGGCGACGGTTATTTTATGAAAGCATTTGCAAGCAGACAGCTGCTATATTCTATGTCTTAGTAGTGACGTAGAAGTGGGGTGGCAGGTCAAAGGTTGCCATCACCAGCCTACTGATTGGTGTCAATGGTGCTTGAATATTACAAGAAATACAACGGTGAAGTAAATAAATTCTAAGAATTTAAAAATTGCTGACAAGGAATGAAATCCTTTTTAAAACTGACTCATTTCGGTTTTATTAATCCCTTGATAGCAGATTCCAACAAATCGCAACTCATCCCCTAGACCATACCCGTTTTGCTGTCAGATTCCCACCGCAAGGCTCCCCTGCTACTCGTCGTCAACCCCCACCTCACAATTCCCGGATCAGTCTATAGATCAAAGTCAAAATAAAACAAAACGTGAGCCAGAAGAACAAACCTATTCTGTTCCCAACTGCCTCCTTGTTCCATCAGCCGTTGTATCAATCACGTTTACGGACAGTTATAAACTTAGCTGTAACAAGTGCCTGGTGATCAGGCAGGAAGTCCACTTGGAGGCCAAGGGCGCACACGACTCCCGAGCACGCCGTGCCTGGTCTTAAAGACTTCCCTCCCCCTCCCCGGCCACCCGTGGAAAGAGACAGCCGGTCGGGGGTATATGTTGATCCTATAGACAGGCTATGACTTCCTGAAGGGGCGCGTACGATCGGAGCCAAGTGTGTGTCAACTGTCTGTGCAATTCAACGAACAAGCCGGTTTGATTGGCGCCTTCCATGAAAGAATTAAGGCCATACCGTGCAATAATGTCTGTAATTAAAAAAACTTGTAATCTTACACAAACTAAGATTCGGTGGTTGTAACATCACTCCCTGCTCAGTTTGGTTTTTTGTTCTCAGAAGGATTCGCACGAACTCAAAAGTAAAAATGTCCACAAACTATAAGGCCATGCTCAATTCGCGATTCGCGTGAAGTATCGACTGGGCTGAAGACCGATCCTTTCTGGTACGTCACAGTGACTTTCTCATGAACTATTTCTGTTGATAAGCACAATGTTAGGGGTCAGAGTTTGTCATCTTATACGGCTGTATGTTAAAGGAGCACCATTGTCACGGCTAAATACGGGCGCCCTCATTCGGCTAGGCCTATATACGCGAATTCGAAACCCGAATTGTAATTTTGTAGACCGCAGCCGGCCGAAGCTGTAATTTCTTGCATTGATCCGGGCTAACTATACTGGTTAATTACAGACTTGTCATTGAATATGGAATATGTTTTGGTATGTGCTTATCTTTACTCTTGAAAGCCAGAGCGATTGAGTGAGTTCCTTGGGTGAAGCTGATCATTCCACTCATGAATACAGGCCTGCTACAAGGAGCTCCAGCAAGGGAGATGTGTCGAAGATGTGTCGAAGATGTGTCGAATTATATCATCAACAATTATTACCAAAGTGGTTCTGTTGAATCATACACACCCATTTGGCGTCGCGGCTGGTCTGATCCCGTCGTGAGAGATGGCCTCTTTTTCGTAGATGGCCTCTTTTATTTTCAAGAGACGGGTCGAATTCAGTGGCATGTGGTTAGGCATGGTCCGTCTGCATCATGAGCAGTAGGAGCTACGGTTTAAGAAATGCGGGGAGGAAAGGTATCGATGAAGGAGTTGTTGAAGAGGAGACAATTGAGGTACCAACGGCCCGTGGAATTGCCACCGTAACACCGCGCATTGATACTGTGTGCTGTGGTAACGTAGAACACGCGGTGACTGTTGTTTACAACAAAGAATGTGGCATAATGCGCATTATGTTGAAAAATGCTTAAAATTAATGTATTGAGTTGCATCGATAACGTATAGGCTGAAACGTTATTCCAACGTACACCCTTAAATTGGCACGCACGGCCATCAGAACGTGTGCTGGTAAAGATAAGGCGCGCAAACAAAACTAAAGTGAGGGCGATGCAAAGATTTACCGCTAGAATGAACTGTAAACGCCCCCAAGCGGTATACTCTAGTATTGTCAGCCCCGTGGATATTATGGCATATACTCCTAAATCTAAAGCGGTATCCGTGCGGAAATGGTAATAATTGTATATACTCGTTTGGAATGAATCATGCACCAAATCTAGCGGGTATCTTCAGCGACTTGCTTGCGGGGGGGGGGGGGGGGGGGGGGGGGGGGGGGGGGGGGGGGGGGGGGGGGGGGGGGGGGGGGGGGGGGGGGGGG
>JAVCKS010040117.1:0-11210 GCA_032273685.1 Pteraster tesselatus
TTATTTTTGTTTAAATTTAATTTTTTTGATAAACTCATTTCTGCCCCACCCCCCCCCCCCCCCCCCGCTGGGTGGTAATGAATGCGTATAGAGCAACAGGACGTCATTATTTTGTAGACGGTTGATCTTCTAGTTCATCATAATAATGTCTACGCTATATTGCACCCATGCACTGTAGAGTATACATTAGCTGCATTTACAACGTACCTATTTTAAACCATTATTGGACTTTGATAATACATGAAGGTTTACTATGAATCCGTATTGTATTTTACGATGGTATAGATTGTTATCATTTCATTGTTATCATTTCAAATACACAAACCTACACGATACACGATAGAACAATCTCAAATTGATGCGGCCATTTGGTGTGGGCGGTCCTTTGGGGGTTTTCCCTGGTATATACGGTCTGGCCGTGGCCATCTCATATCAGCGGAAGAAAGAACTGTCCCACAAGATGGCCGCTTGTTAGTATTATGTATACAAAAGAATATAAAGAGTTCATAAAACATCTTTGACTTCACAATAACCCTGCTCAGTGCTGCATATATGAGTAACCGTTGGCATATTCACGTCTTGTAGCTTCACATAATGTAATCGGAGCACGCGGTATGCGAGAGATTAAGACGGAGCCTACGGGCGATCGAATACCCGTCCACAGAGCTTGGAACTACTGAGTTAATCCTTACTTCATGGTTTATCCGAGACATGGTTGACCCATTAAAATTGTACTGGAAATTCGGAAATAAATTTTGGAATTCTAATAGGAAAGTGATAAATGTTGTTGGTGTCTGGAAATATGGGAATATAGTGTTGAGTTAAGAATGGGCCTATACTGTATAATATGTATTACTTATGGATGAGAAGCTTGGTGTAATGCTATATAAACCCAGAAATTGTGGTTGAATTTGAGGAATGTTTCTTCATTATAGCTCTGGAGTCTGTACCGTATAGTTGTCAATAATCTCGTAATCTGAACACGTAAGTTGCTATTTGTAAACGTGCAAGCGATTGCAGCATTCTAGCTTCACTTCTGCGTGTATTGGGCATCCGATTCCAATGTTTTTAAGTATATTTGATGTCACCGAGTGCCGTACGCTATACATGTACTGTACTTGTATCGTAGTTTCGAGCGTGCTTGAGGCACTCGAGCCGTGGGTTTCCGGCAAGTTTTTACCCATCTTGCGATCTGTCCCGTATACGGGGCCAGTAACAGAAATCCGCAATTGGAAGACAAAAACAGGAGCATGACGTACAAATCAATGCATCGACGACTAGACTCTGCGACTAGAATATACTTACAATACCTGGAATCTTTATTTAATTTGCATTGATGACGACAGTATTAGGGAGCAGTAAACATTAAAGGGTTCGTTCCAGTATAAACGGGAATGTGCATGCATTTATTTGTTTCTGTATTATTTAAACCCCTCGAGCCAGAACTATATTTTTTTGTTGATATAACATTTTATTGCATAAGTGAATTATCAACAACATAATTATGTAACTCGCTGAACTTATTCCATAAAGGCTTGCATAACATGATTATCGTAACTATACGGTACACATGACAGCAACACTCTCAACGTACTTAAAGCCATACAAATTACAAGTGTTAAAGGGTAGCTGCAATACCTTTTTGTTTTTTGGGTCTAAACAATAAAACGATGTTTAAAAATTGTAAGTTTTTCTTGTTTGGGTTAAGCTCAAATGTGTTTAAACATTTAAATCATTGTGGAAGCGATTGTGACGTCACTCGGGAAGGCAGTTGCATTTCATTTTCCAAATCGTATAGGTACACGCCACACGCGTGTTTCTGTCCTCCCGAGGTGACGTAGGTTTCCGCGACGAACAGCGCCACCGCGCTGTGGTGACAATTTCAAACAGGGGTAAACCCAACGAAATTAGTCTAAACACCAAAATACACTTTTATATTCATGATACATGTAACAAACAAAAGTACTCAATTACAACAAAATCAAGATATTGGCAGACAAGAACTGCAGCTACTCTTTTTTAAGTTCTTTCTATGAAATCTCGTGAAATCTCATGATGTCTCGCCACGAAAGCTGTGACAGATTAGTACATTCAACAGCCGTTTTTAATTAACGAATGACGCAAGTCCACTGAATTTACACGGCTCCCCGACCAGACCCCTCGGTGTACACACGTTATTTAAATTTTAAGATAAACATATACATGTACATGCAGTTGGAGCCTCTCTGCTTCAAAAATAAATTCCTGGCGATCGCACTATTGATTCTAATTGATCGGCTCTTTGGTATTTCCAGACCACGACGGGTCCCTTCCCTATAGTCGTTATCATGTTGATATTAATGTTTCTCTTAAATGTAGTAGCATAGGGTATTATAAGGGGTAAAAAGTTCACGAGATTGTAATCAAGGTTCCATCGGGAAGAGGTAATGATAATTACATGTACATGTACTGTACTGTACACATGTAACTAAATCCCAAAGCCGTTACACATCATTGCGTGACTCAGATTGAAACGTCTTGCGTGTGGTTACTGTTACGATGATCTTCTGTGTCCCTTGTGACGTTTTGAAGGTGCATAGTTTACCAGGGACCACAGTGATAAAATTAATACATGTATATACATATTGTATAAATACCGCATGATTTTACGTATTTAATTACTGTACCAGCTGGATCTATTAACGACAGTTCGTTTGATCATAACCATATCTACATGTATTCACATGTAGTAGAACATACACGTATAGCTGAAATAAATTACACTTTCAGACCTCGTAATATAAACTAGATGGTTTTAGTTATACTGTTCCAGAGCGGTACCTATACATGTAATAGCATTGACTTAATCAAACCCACACAGTTAGTTCTGAACGAAACGCCAATCATTTAATTACAGATACACTGTATACATGTACATACAACATGACTTGTTAATCACTTAGGAGCGCCTACAGTATAGAACATATTCTTCTTTTTCTTTTGTTTTGTTTTTCTTTTTTCGTTGGGGGGGGCACGACTTTATGGCATTTACAGAGCGTATGTAAAAACAAATACATGTATTGGGGAAAATATATTTAAACCCTTGTCGACCGTATGTATACTTTTCTAATTTACTAATGTTGTATTTGTAACACCTAAGTCAACAAACGCATTGTTTTTGTTATCTTTCTATAGATTCCTGTTTGATTACGAGATACACCATCGAATAGGAAGTAATTATCGAGTTGTTATCGCCGGAAGTACGGACGTCACGTCTGAACAATTCCCGCATATCGGCAGTGTTTACAACATCGATGTCCGTCGTATGCCTTCAGGATTAGTGGTTTATATTCACCAACACACGGTCCACACGAAGGCGAGGAAACATCCAATTTGAGACTGTCCACGCGGATTATGTCTGAGAGTTCGTCTTCAGAAGACGACATATACGTTTCACCCCCGGGATATGGGGTGACGTTCACCATAGGTGGACTGCCGTTAAGCGTGACAACAGGAGGCGCCCTACCATGCTCGTCGGGTGTCGGTGCTCATGACGTCATAAACAATCGATTGGAGTTGGTTGAAAACGATAATCGTCGACGCGATCAGGAGAAGTGGGCTATGTTGGCAGGTCAGGCTGCTTACAAAGTAGAATCGTACATCTTCCATCAAGTGTTGCCGGAGGAATTCATCAAGCCCCACATCTTCCCAAGAAACATTACCGACATGGAGGCACTTATTAAGAAATACGGTAGTACAGACGAATCGGCACGTCTTGAGAATGCACGCGAGAAATGGAAGCAACTGAAGAATCGATGGCAGTGGACTAAGGCGCACACTGCTTCCTTGAGCAATATAAAGTTTGCTTACCTGCACATCTCAAACCCACTAGAAGTGATGATGCGACTTGATCGTAACCAAGGAGAAAGTCTCGAGGAGACAAGAACTGCATTCAATAAGTCGTTGCCAACCAGGTTATGCGAGGCAGGGAACCAGATTGTGGAGATGATGCGTGAGGCTAATCTTCTCAAAGATTCATCGTCTTCCACACCTTCCATTAACCAGACATAGCTAATCACTTTGTATTATGCAAGATTTTTATTTTTTAATTGGTGCTTTCCCGAATCCTCCGAGTATGCCGGACCGTGGATCCTAAATAGATCGTTATAAAGGGTCTAGTTACCTGACGTCGACAGATAGGAGTAGTTACTTTGGTTTCGAGTTGAAACAAACACTTGCATTGCAATAACACACAAACAATGAGACAACTTTACAAAGGAAATGTTACGCAACGAAAATAAAAACTGACAGGTATACAAAATTGTTAATAAGTTTTTCCTTCCGCTGGCTTGATCATAGCTAATCCTAAACGACTTATTCCATATACCGAATTACCGATGAGCCCTCCAGAATGAGTAAAGATAAGTCTAGTTTCTGTGAAACACATAGAACCCAGATCAAGTAGAATCAAGGCGGAAACACAATGTTATATGAGCACCCTTCAAGTTACAATGTACCGTACCGTGCGCTGATCTGTTTAGCTCACCATAAACAAACTTGTAAGCGCTGATATGGTTATGTTTAGCCCCACCAACCATGGGTTTATCATACCACAGAGGTTTGTATCGTACGTTGATACAGTTTACCACAAGTGTCATGAGCTGATACAGTTTTTGTGGGTCACAATAAGGTTTTGTATCCACCAAAAGGATTAGTATCGAGAGCTAGTTTCGCCCAACCCAAGTATATGGTAAGCAGTTTAGCTAGCGCAGAATGTTTACCGTATAGTTTGAGCTTGTATAAGTGTGTTTAGCCGCGCAGCAAGGTTTCGTATCTTGAGAGAATTAAGACGTATCTTACTGAATTAAAGACGTAAGCGTCCCATCGGGTTTCCTAAGCCGTTCAGTCGTGACACACGGTTGCGATTGGAGATACGTTCGGGAAAACATCTAGCCTATAGCCCAATCCTACCTCCTTGGATAATCACTTCAGTTATACCCGTTGGGTTTACATTGACTATAGTATAGTTACGTGATACTAATTCAAACTAGTTAATTGTGTTGAAGTGTTGATGGGTTTGTTTAGTTTAGCAGTATAACGGCGTGTTGTATGGAGATGGATGTTACCTCTATATACCATTACAATTTGAACGTGTTAAGAATAATCATCTGTGCTACAGCAATATAGCTTGTTGGTATAATAGACTTATAGATTAATATTAAGATAAATCTATGTACTTACGTAATAATGAGAGTAATTAAACACCGTTACTAAGCAACTATTTGACAAACTTGAACGACTAGGACTTTATGAAAGGAAGAGTTTGTATTTTCAGCAGAAATATTTTTTAATGTTACAGACATTTTATTTGGATGGTAACAATACCCGCTCGTTTTAAACAAACGTTTTACATTTATAATTTTATTTGTTAATGTTATTTTTGTTTGTTTTTGCGGTTCTGCCGAAGAAGAAAGAATTGGTACCCTGCTTGTGTGATCCAATTTGATATCGACATCAGTGAAAACTACCAGTTAAATGTGCAATGTGACCATTAACCAAAGACTGATATCGCTCAGAATTAGTTCAGTTTCGCTATGCAAAAAATGTTCCTGCTCAGAATGTTTGGACTGTTAAAGAACGTGTAATTATATACAATAACATCTAAGACGCTGATAAACTAAAGTTAATTGTGCGGAATGAAGTAGCTAGAGAAAATTACACATTATATTTTTATTAGTATACAAGTGTTATATATCTACAGCGTGATCGTGTGTAATGTGTACATATTTTGAGTTTTAAGCAGGTTTTTTTTATGTCAAGTACGATTGATTTATTAATTTATTAACTAAGACTGGTTGACATACAATGATACTTGACATTAGTAACATGGTAACGTGGGACATAGAGAGGTCCTTTAAGTTGATGCACAATTTGTGACAGTCTCAGTAGTTATACATGTACGTCGGTAAATGTGTTGTCCATTTATTATGGTCTATACAGCATTGGTCATTTCACCAGATTTGGGGTACGATAATATTGTGTCCCTATATTATACGTCAGTAAATGTGACACCTATTATCCTTGATTAATTCTCCATTAATTGTATATAGATAGATTTTCATTTTCAATTCTACATTGAAAAACTTTATTTAAAGGATATAATAGTGATACATTTTATAACGACACAATAAGGGACATTATCATATATCGTGCCCCCATCCTGGTGTAATAGTCCGTGCTGTACACTTATAATAAGGGTACCAATTTGTGACGGTGTCCCTGTCACGTTGGGAAATGTTTCTATTATTATTTCATTATTTTGACTTTGACTAATAATAATGTTTAATTTTGAATATTAAAATTGTTGTATTGACTTTTGATTATGATTCAAACACGACTGCAGATACCCTAAACAATCAAGAGTAATTAGGTGGTACATTTCCCAACGTGACAGGGACACCGTCACAAATTGGTACCCTTATTTATGGATACACCCTAATACATTATACTATACTGATGTAACAAGGGACTCTCATAAATCTTGGACCAACTTGGTGGAATCACAAATGTTAAGTAGGTTTTCATATTTCGGGTGATAATACGGTTTGATAAAAATAGAAAGATCCCAAAATCGTGTTTTATGCTGCGTTAGTTTTTAACGAATAACTGCGATGGATTGACTGTACTGTACTCTACAAGGAAGTCTGTATTGATTGCGTTATTCACTGGTATTACGTCTTCGACCCAAAATGTGCATCGTGGACTCGCATACACACACTATTCCAACAATATGTAAGGAAATTACATCTTTCATCAAAATAATGCATTCCATAAAGCAACTCCTGCATTGGTGAGGTTTTTAATACAGTGGACTCCCGTCCATTACACGTTTACATGACTCGCCAATTGGCTTTGTGTAACATGTTTTTAACTGGAAAGAAATGGACAGTTTGGATAAATTAATTTCCTTGTTAAGAATAAAGTAACATGGTGATTTCCTGACATTAAACTGACAAATACGTGCTTTCTTTTCATCGACAGCTGAGGGAATGCTATCCTAGTAAGTTAATAGATCAACGGACCTTGGTTTTATCATTAACATACGAATATTTATTGAAGGATTGGATTTCGTGCGGTGATTATTTTCGATTTCATGTGAGGATGAAAATATTTTAATTACGTTATAAGATGTTGATGACATTAAAGAAATCATCTGACCTTGTAATTCATTTAACTTGTCACATATCTGTCTGTTTTTAATGAGTGCCGGTCTACTGTAATACTGGATCGAGTTACCCGCGTCTAGGTCTAAATAAGCGGTGGCAGTAGTACGGTGTTCCCAGCGTATGGGTCCAGTGAAAGATCAAGCTCTCAACTAGAATTCTAGGAACAGAATCTGTTTAAGATTGGTAAGTCCGACTCTAACCGCTGTACCTTTTTTGCAAAAAGGACGAAGAAGCGTTAATCCACAGGTTTGGTACTGTATTATATTCTACTACCTTTTTGGGCCTGTGTCGGCTCTTTGGTTAAGGAAATTAAGTTGTTCGGTTATAACCAACACAATTAGGGTACAATTTTAAAATTTTACAAAGTTTTTGTTTTCGTTTCCATACTCATAGAATGAAAATGAATGAGAAATACCCATCTATTAGAATTTTTTTAAAGGAAGTCAAGAAGTGTTACTCCCTTAATAAATACCTGTCTATCGTTAGTGGGGATAATCAGACGTTTCAGACATTTTACTTTGTTCATGAGTTAGAGTGAATAGTTCACAGCGTACTGTTGCTGTTCATAATCAAGGGGGTGTTTTAATTTAATCTTATAAAGTCATCAGAATCAACTTGTCTATGAAGTTTACAACGAGGCCACAACCTTTAATAGTATAACCTTGTACGAATTTATATAATGTACATTTTATACGGAGGGCACATAATATTGTGGTAATTTCCTAAAAACCTTGGTATTTCACAAGCATGCCAGAATCGTGCAGGAGCCTAGATTCGTATTTTCATCTGTATGAATATACATGTACAATAGACAGGTACTCATGTATAACGGAAGTGAGTGCGTAATAGTTTGTGCTCCCTGCGGAAAGTTATTTACTCGGGTCTTTATGTAAAATGCATGCAATGTGCAAGCTGCCATTGACACTGCAATAGGCCGTGAGACGATCCTGATAATCATATTCACAGACTGTCGGGCATGCAACATATTACGCCATACAGATTTCAGCGGCGGATACAGGGGGGGGGGGGGGCGGGGTGGCGCCTTTTTGCTTGAAAAACAAAAATCAGGGGGAAAAATTACGGTGAGACAAAATTAAAGACATAGGCCTTACCTTGTATTTGTTTTCAAAAAGCTACTAATATTCCATACCTCGTACACTTTGTTCACCATTTTAATGCATGGTAAATTTTCACGCCCCCCGTTTGGAAAATCCTGGATCCGCCCCTGGATTTTTGTACCGAGCTGTATCATGTAGTTCCTCTCCACTTTGCAATCATAGTAAAAGCTGACTACAGGCCTACATGTATTGCAAAAACAATCACGTAATTTACCTCGACTCGTGTTGTGTCTTCAACAGAATGTTTATAAAGAGAGCTGATGTTATGTTTTACGGGGTGAAATATCCATGGGGCGGGTGAATTGTTACTGAATAGCATAATACGAGAGAACGACCGCAAACATCAACTATCGAATAATTATAGTCCAGTATCATTACAAAATTGTTTACACGTTTCCTGTAAGAGTGGGAAACTATCGCTTTAAATTCGAGAGGCGTTGACAGCCGCTTTAAATGGGTTGTTTTTACAACTAAAGGGGATAATTCTATCTACCGGTATACAACGAGGGAAGGTCGTGTTACTGCCCGCGCCTAGCGTTATTGGACGTTTACGTTATAATTGACGCGTCGTATTTTGTTTGTTCGGTTTCTAAGTAGCTTTAGAATTTAATCTCTGCATGGGGTATTTGACTTCAGTTTAATAGTAAAGTCAACGTACCGTAACACCCTCTCGTGATAATAATAGCAAGTAGACCTCTTCACATTGGGCGCAATATCCTAAGAGTAATATTCTTTGTTTGTGTCCATAATTATGTGTCTTCTCGTTCGCAACAAAGAAATAATAATGTTGGGAATGACACGTGATTTGAAATGAGAAAACATTAGCTAAAAGGGTACGTTTGTCTGTGCCCTTTGACCGGAGTGAGATCCCGGGTGGCCCCATTCGTTCCATGAAGGCAGGTACGGTATGGGGGAATTACCATAATGGACGTATTACCATAATGGACGTGTTAGAACGAGATCACTGGGGGTCAGGGGATAGGGATACAATACAGTTTGGCCCAGTGGGACAAACTACAGTTTTGTAACCGCAAGGTGTCGAGTTAGGAGCCGACGACGTACTGTTCTACATTGTTTTTAAAATCTCTTATGTCAAAATAAACTACCGCAAATCCATTTATGTGGTATTATTCACGTGCATGTATTTCTATTTCCAAGAAAGATTGTTATTTCCCTGTGCACTAAAGAACATGGCCATTATGATAAGTTTCCCTATACGCGGCCGGGCCGGAAGATTTGCTACAGGAAACAAATCTGCTTATTTCGTGTGTTCAGGATTTGTATCGTCGCAATGTGGCAATGATTTACAATGCATTTTGTGAATAACAAAGCTTTAGAAATATTATTAAACATGTTTTATAGAAGCTGTACAATATGTACATGAATGTATTAGACATGACGTATAATAGGCGTGCCCAAGAATATCCCACAATGTAGCGACTATATTGAAGGGGCATTATAGTGGAAGCGTTCATAATTTACCTCCATGGGTAGACCACTCTAACTTCAGCTTATTTTTGCAGTGTGACCGCCAGGCAAACTTAGAATTCGCCGCGCAAATCAGCGCATTATGGCTCGAGGTGCTCCGTGGTTTTTGCATACGGTTACCTACCATGGCAAGTAGTCACCTTTGACCCCATGGTGGTGGTAATCGCAGTTCTATGACATAAACATTCGCACAGGCCTTTGTGTCACGGGTATAACCACATAGATCATGCTGATATGATTACATTAGTTAGAATGTGCTGCTTGTGTTTTGAGATAACATAAATAATAACGAAAACAAATTAATACCAACAGTCAGTACGTACCCGGGGTACAGGTTTGAGCAATAAGGCCTAAGCATTGATACCCTATCTCATGAAATTATTTATTTTGCTTCAACCATAAAGGTAGAAATAGACCCCCGTGTTTCAACTGTGACAATAGACCTTTAAGATGATTTGAACACATAACAAACCAAAGTCTAGAAATTTTATGACGGATCTTCAGATAAACATGGCCTACGTGTAGTTTTCTACTGGTGCAGTGGTAGCATTATAGAGTGTGTTTAATCATAGAGCAATATAGAATAATATAGAAGCGCCCTCGTTGTGAACTGTATGTTGTGTGCATGTGATCGACATGTGCCTCACACGAGCTCACGCTAGACGTGCGTGATATGATATCGTCACCCGCAGCTAAAAATAAACCATGGAACAATGACGCTGTACTGCGCGCAGCGCAAGTTGAAATCGAAGCCTTTTGGAAGACTAGGCTTCCGGGTTTCAAGTGCTACCAATTTTACATTTAATTGTTTCAAATCCTTTGAAATGTTTCAACAAGAGTAATTTTGCGAATTATTTGTGGAATGTTTACACACAGATCCGTGCTGCCGAGCTGTGTCGTCGTGGTTTCGAGATCAGTGGTCGGCGGCTGCAAATCGTCCCCTTCATAAACGATAAAGGGCGCTCTTTCTTCAGATGACCTCTCGTGACTCATATTAATATTATGAATTTGTATAAACCGCAAAATAATATCACCTATATCCCGTCTGTATTTTGGTGACTCTAGTTGAGATCTTTCTGGAACCTTGACCCTGTTATTGACCCTATGTGTCATTTCGTAGCGGAATGTGGGAGCGCAATATTTCTATGTAAACATTGCTTTTTTCTAATGATTTTTACGCACTGAATCCGAAAATCAATGTTGTCACCGCGAAAAAATTTGCACAAGTATCGATATGACCTACTTAGTTCTATGAGTTTTTTTATATTTTTTTTTTATAGATATAGGTAGATACATTTTATTGTTCGTGATTTCGTATAACATGCCCTATGATATCCATGTAGTTCACGAATCCCTTCCAGCGTGCGCTGCAGAATGGCCTCGTTAGCTCTTGCCACTT
>JAVCKS010040128.1:0-11210 GCA_032273685.1 Pteraster tesselatus
CTTTGCTAGATTCAGACATTTATGATGCATAATAAGGGAGAGAAGACTTTTTGAGTCACGGTGTAACAAAGACACCAATGTCTCGGTTACGTGTGAAACTGTCGGCTCTCACTTCTTGGCCTACGTTTGAAGGTTTTCATTGAAAATAGCTGAATTACAGTATACCAATAATGTTTACATATTACCCTTTGAAATTTAAATTTTCAATGAAAACCTACTAATTTATGGCAAAACAAGTCACAAGTTTCACGTGTAGCAGGAAAGTGAGACACCGGTGTCTCCGTTACACTGTGATGGATAGTTTTGGATCGTATATATGAAAACAAAAGATCTGATTCGAGAAATTGAAGTTATACGTTAAGCGTATAAGCTATCCCCACCACTTAAACATGCAAAGAATATAGAAAGTACATTATCTTTTGAGATATAACACCATGTCACGCTTTGGGCCCCGTATTTATTGAAAGACCCACATACAGTGACAGAATTGTACAGTGCGCTACAATACACATGCAACTCAATCATGCATTATAATTAAGACACAGTACGGTACACGAGAAGTAATCAATTTTGCAAAGTACTTCTAAGGCTGCTGTTACGTACGGCCAACAATTGGCGAGTCAGCTGCACACAAAGTACACAACCGAGCCGCCAGTAGGCACGCGCGGCAGACGGAACGATTGAACATGAATGTAAACCAGCAAACAACAAAATAGCACAAGACAAAGTCGTGAAGTTAACCAAATTAAATTAATAACTATGCACATAAAATACTTAACAGGTTTTAATAATAAACAACTTACATTGTATTCAGCCGAATAATAAGGCTGAAGCCGACCTCGGAGAACAGGACAGGGGAGTGCAGTTCCGACCACGAGCGGTAACCCAGCCACGGTATACTGCAGCCCGTCGATCATCTCGTCAAGTTGTCGACCAGTCCATAGTACACTGGACCTGACGCGCAGAACACACACGTGGATGCACCACTTAGCGTCCCCGCCTGAATACCTCAGCCAACTCGCCCTCTTGCAAGCAAACATCCCCTTCATAATAAATTATAACCTCGTATTCACTCAAGCCTAACTAAGGGCCCTGCACAGAGGCTTAAGCACTACAAGGTTAACAAAAGGAAATAACTTAGAGAAAAGGGGGCGCTTTCGTAACACTGCGTTTAAAAGTATTTAATGATGAACTATTAGCTATGGTTTCCGGTGGGCTCTTCCAGTCATATGCCGTATGAGGAAAAAATGTGTATCACCCACCCAATATTATTTAAAGCCATCCAATAAATTTTCCTCACCTTCTGTCAAGTTCTTTAAGTTGGTTTCTCCAAGATCTAGTTTGTCTACTCTAATACACAAATATTCCTTATAGACAACTCACAAATAATCTTCACCTTATAATACCAATCCTTTTGGGTAAATCTCCGAAAATTTCGTTTTACCGTTCTTTTACAATTGATTATTTACCTTAATTAAGAAGCGCTCCCACAATTATACGTAATACGCTCTAACTCAAATCGTGGCTTATCTTGTACGATATAATTAATGTGTTTATATTATGACAGGATTAAATTTCATATTGACTTATCCCAATGCACCTTTAATTTTAATGCCTGTGTAACAGACAGTTTGGGCTCCAAACTCTCCTCTACGTAACCATCTTTAGCCTTTTCACTACGCCACCTTCCGTGCCTCTTCCAGAGCCTGTCCTGTACCGATGCACCTGCGGCGGCTGTTGCACCACCAGCTCTTAGTGAATGCAAAAAAATGTTTGCCTTGCCGCAAACCCCGTGCAACCTACTCAGGACGGTTTCCCTTGCTCTAGTGTAGCTTATTGGCTTATTTTTCTTAACCAACTCTTTTGTGCTTTTGTTACAGTATGCCGGTCTGAATACATACTGATCTGATTTCAATAAAATTCCCGCCTTTGCGAAATAATCGCTTACAATCTATAGCGGGCATGCCGAGGTATTTCCTGCTGAGATAGTGACTGTACTCCCAACGAGTTGAGCTGACATGACTTGTGCTAGCTCCGTCAGTCTGTTGGACTTTACTCCAGCGTCATCTACTGCCTGACGTACCGCTTGAGTAACTCCTAGTACTATACTCGAAGAAAAGTACGATTAATTTAAATGTACTCTCTTTCTTTCCGAATATCCCGTTCTTTCATTCTCCTTTTACCACAACACTCGCATATAGGAACTGGTGTGCCCTTACGAACGGCTTAAACGTAATTCCGTTCCACAACTTTGGCCAAAAAGGTGTTGACTGCCAGTGGGGAACCACCAAGGTTCCTGCTGCCTTCTCAGCTACAAACTTGTCTACAACTCTTGCAGCCATTTTGGGTGGTGGTATCCACCAGTTGATTTCATCCTCCCATTTTTGTTTAAAAGCATGTATTCCCGATGTGCCGGGGTACCAACCCCGTGTATTAAATTTCAAATACTTGAAATTGTACCCGCTCGCGAATCTATCCACATAATGCGATCCCCATTTCTTATCAAGCATGGCAAATGTCTCACACTTTATTGCCAAATCGTCACAGTCAGCCACTCTACTTAAATCGTCTGCAAGTTTGTTTTCTTGCCGTGGTATCCAAACTGGATCCACTTGCATGTCTGTTTTTTGCACAGATCTCCCGGATTTGTAATGCTTTTTCTTGTAATTCTCGGTTATTGCTACCCGACTTCATTATCTTCACCACATTTTTATTATCTGTGTACCAGCGTACATTTTGCCCTTCCAGGCTATTTTCCATCTCACTAGCCATTCTACAAACGGCTTCAAGCTCTCTCCATGTAGAACTTGTACACATCTCATCGTCTGACCAAGCTCCAACTATCTCTATGCCGGGATATTCTGTGGTATACCCCCGTGCCCGATGCATCTGAATAAACATCTGTGTGGAAAATTAAGCTGTCTGCTACCCTTGCAATGTTTAATTTGTCTACATTTTCCTTCCAGAAAATTAATTCAGCTTTTGCCTTTGGCGACAGCAACACACAGGCATTCTAACTTGCCCTGTCATTGACACACTTAAATGACTCTTTTGTTTTTAGCTGAACAAGAGCTCCGAAAACAGTATGCATTGATACGATTCGTCCCAATACGCTAGCTAACACCCTAGCACGCACCATAATATTTCCCGAATTTTTCATCAATTGAGCGATCGAAACTTTGAGATTGATCACTCTCTTCTCGGTGATATGCATGATCCCCAGCTCCAGGTCCCATTTTTCAGCTATCAAGAACCCTAGCTCTTTTAGGCTGTTCTTTATCGAGTTGCTTTGGACTTTTGCATCCTTAATTGTGGCACTTCCAGCCAAACCGTCATCCAAGAACATTACGATCTGATAACCTTTGCTACCCCAATGCGTGACCACCGCCCTCATAACTTCTGAGAACACATATGCGGCTGTCGACAAACCGAATTGTAACACATTAAACACATAGTATCTTTTAGCGTACCCGTCCTCCCATGCGAAACCCCAAAACGTACGATGTTCCGCTAATATTTAAATATGGTGGTAAGCTGATTTCAGGTCAAAGGTTACTGCAAAATCACAAATTTGTAATACATCTCTTGCTACATGTGCGTCCTCGTATTTGAATGTACGTTTGTACAGGTACGGATTTATGTGCCTGCAATCCAGAACCAATGTAGGTTTTTCCTTATTACCTGCAACCGTTAACGGGTTAACTACAAAAGGAGTATTTGTCACTTCCGTTACACAACCTTTAAGCAGTAAATTCTGAATTTCAGAACTGACAAATTCCGCATTGTCCCGAGCTGACTTATTGTTTCCGATTTCGACTCTAACAGGCATTGTAAGCAAAGACAGATTATAACCCTTTCGTATGATGCGTACCACATTATCATTTGCTTGGATATCTTTCCACTTCTTTACATTAGATTTCAAACGACCAACAGGTGACAACACTGGCATGAATTATAACCTGAGCTACCTTGCTCGCATACGTTATTAATGCTACTTAACTTTTGTCCAACTGTGGCCTGCTTGGCGATATCAGAGCACTCTGCTCTCCAGTGCCCGACTTTTCCACACCCGAAACATGCTCCTGGTTTTCGGCCTCCGTAGCTCTGTCGTTGATGGCTGGTATCCGGCGTCAACGATGTGGCTGCTCCACTGCGGCCTGCCGTTGTCGTTGCAGTGGCACCGGTGTAATACGGTGTGTATCGTCTCCCTCATTGTGGTCTCTTGAACTTGTCCTTGGCCTTTATCTTCTTCTGAGCTCTTGCCTCTGCCCTCATGATACGCTTCTCGTCATCCGAGTTGTCCGCGAGACGATTCCTCTCATATTCGTCGACCGTGCTCCATCCCGCGTCTGAACTGTCAAGCCAACTTAATGAGCTTTTGTCTTTTTTGTGCAATGTCAATACCTTCAGCTATTTTTGCCCTTGCGTCACCGATGTTACTAGCCTCGTTGTTGGGCTCGAGAATTCCTTCATCTTTCTGATCACTTTGGTGTTCACCTAGTACTGCCCCTCGTTCCCGCGTTTCTTGAATTTGTATGAGTCCTTATTCATCTCCTCTATCTTTGCCACCTGCACTTCACTTAACTCCCGTTGGTTCTCCTTAGTCTGCTGCCGCGGAAATTAGCTAAGTTGCTGAACATCAGGTTGTCTAGCTGATTTAGCAAGGCAGATTGGCTCTCATGTACTCTGGCCTGTACCAAATTCGCGATATCAGCCGACTCCATACTTGCGTCTGATCCGTATCAAAGTCGCAAGCTAGAATGAAACGCCCTAGCGTACACTGCATTATCCGCTCTGTCAATTATGCAAATTTCTGTATGCAAATTTCCCGGACTCCCTTAGTTACATAACAGTTGCAGAATACCTTCAATAACCGATTAGACAAGTTTTACCTGCTATACAACCGTAACGCAGGTAAATTTAAATCTTGCCACTGGATCTTCAGCACTTGGTTGGTTGTTATATTGATAGATCATTTGTGAAAGTGATGGCCACTTGGCATACAGCTGTGTCGTTTCCGCTGAAATGGCCAGTCAGAAATCTTGTTCAACCTGAATATTGTCAAAATATTAAATAAATTATAAATACAAGGTTTGTCATAACAGGTGAGCTTTTGTACCTTTTACACAATGCAACTAGTCGGCTCCCCTTATAGCGAAAACGGATAAGACATTCCGGTTATAGCAAACACATCTTACCATTCATCTGGATTTCGCTATAACGGAAGCCGACTGTACTTTTAACTGCGAAACTCATGTGAAAAAGCTGTGGTCTTGCAGTTTTTATGGGATGGTATTTTTTGTAGAAAGATGCATGAGGGATCCCCAATAGTTTTACATATCAATGCTGATTATGTAAAAATTGGGCATTCCTCATGCATCTTTCTACAAAAAATCTAATCTAATCTAAAGTCATCCAATCCCAGAAGGGACTGGTGAAGCATTCAAAGTCCTTCCTCCATACGTCTCGATCTTTCATGGCTGCGATGAGTTCACTAGATGACAGTGTACATTCAGCTTCAATGAGGGTTTTCAGTGTAATATTGGGACGTCCAACTCTTTGTCTGGCATCCGGTGTCCACAGTAATACACGAGCTGCAGCTTCATCGTATCGCATCACATGACCTGCCAATGCAAGGCGGCGACGACGGACTACAGAAGATATCATTGGAAGTTTGCCATACAAAACTTTATTGGTGATATGAAATTTCCATGAGATATTGTATGCCGTTCTTAGAATTCTGGTATATGTTTCGTTAAGATGCTTCAGAAGCGCGATGTTCAATGTCCTTGACTCGCATCCATAGAGAAGAATTGACTCAATGGATGCCTTGAACAGTCTGGTCTTGGTGGATTTGTTTATTGGTGCTTTCCAAACATTTTTAGTGCATGGATTACTCCCCAGGCTTGGCCAATCCGAATTCACATGTCGTATTTAGCGTTAGTATAGCCCCCAAGTATTTAAAATCTTCAACTCTATCTTCGAATGGATTGAGATGCATAAACTTGATTTTGGATACGTTGAGGAATAGACCGATTTATTGGCACTCTGACTCAACTCGAAGAAGTAGTTGTTGACCCTCTTGAAGTGAGTCGTCAAAAAGCGCAATATCATCAGCAAAATCCAAGTCAGCCAAAGTAGATGCATGATAGCGACTACTCCAACGACATTTGAGTATGAAACCATGATTACTTTGTATAGCAATTCTGAGTGCATAGTCCAAACAGGCAATGAAAATAAAAGGTGCCAGCGGGTCACCTTGTAGTGCTCCTGTGTCGATTATGAATGATTCAGTCTCTCCTTCTGGTGTAAGGACTAGAGCAGATGTTTCCTCGTACATGGTTTTGATGGCACATCATTTCCGGTGGAAGACCATAGGCTTCCAGTATCTGAAACATTTTGCTTCGATTGATGCGAAAGTCGATATACACAATTACGGCTTCCTTGTTAAAATTTTGGAGTTCCTCGACGATTCGTCTGAGTGCCGGTAAGTGAGCTGCAGTCGATCGCTTTTGACAAAATTCATTCTGGTTAGGTCGGAGCACTTTATCGATAACAGGACGTATACGGTTCAACAGGAGACGGTTGTAGATGTTCGCAGTGACTTGTGTTAACGAGATGTGCTACAAAACAATTGGTCATGAACATAAAAACACTAAAATCTTAATTGAGACCTGTAGTGTACAATAATACGTACTTAAAACCATGTTCCTCTATCAATCAAGTGGCTAACACGAGTCTGCACTAATATTCTTCGATCCTTTGGTAGGAGTATCCTATGCTTTTTCATTCTTCCCACTAGTTCACTTTGGTCACTTTGTCGAGAAGAATGCTTTTGTCTCCTTCATCCAATTTCTTCTTCTGCACGGTCCGCATTAATTAACATACAAGAAGAAAAAATAGACACTTTGATATGAATTCTCTTGGAGAAGAAATGATATCACATGCATGTTGTATTTGCTATGCCAGTTGTTTGTGACCATCTGCTAACATGTATGTGCATTGCCCATCAACTGATACTGAAGGTCTGCTGACCTTTATATTATCAAAATGAGAAATTATTGTAACCGGGGAGAGTTGGTAAGTCTCCTTTAGACCGAGCGGTTACAAAATAAAACAGTTTAATTGGATGTTTATATCTGAGTTTATTTTATAGAACGTATCGTATCCCCGTAGGGGAAAGAACGACAGTCAAAACACAGCTCGACTGTCGGTAATCTAAGATTAAGAAATACACACAAATATTTTACAATATTAATTACTATAAAATCGACAATAAATTGAAATGATCATGCATCTGTTTCAGAGTTTAAACAATCATGGTATTTGTTAACTTAATTTAAAGAAATTCAACTAAAACACTCACCAATAGGGCTGTTCGTCTATGCCACTTCACCCAAATGCCCAAAATATATCATGTGGACCTCTATAGAAGCCGCACTCAAGCCAAACTTGCTATACTAGCCTGAGGGAATCTAGTTTGAATGTGCGTTGGCGATCACGAAATCCAATGTAAAGATAAAAGATAAAATCCCAGCTACATGCTATTTTGCTGTAGCTAGAGGGCGCTAACCAAATTTGATATGGCGGCCGGACGGGGAAAAGCACATGCGTAATTACGACAAGTAAGTAAATTAATTATATTAAAGGACAAGTCGTGTAGGAGGAACCACCGACTGGTCACATTATGACAGAAATTGGCGCAATGTTATTCTAACAGGATTTCCACCGACATTTTATAAAGTAGTGTAGGTACCGTATAATATGACCATAAACGATGGGTATTTTCTGCTGTATTCGGCATTCCGGTTCCACTGAAAAAGAACAAACCCGAATTGAAAGTACATGTAGTAGTATAGTAGTAGCTGTCTGTCGCGAAGCAACAATGACCGCTTTCACTTTACAGCTGTTCTCCATGCATACACCTCGCTGGCCTGCAGCAAATATCCAAGTCTTAGTGTCGATTTGCCTCTAAGTATGGTTTCGCTTGACCCTTGTAGCGAAGCCGTGGTCGACCAATACTTCTTTCGCCAGCGGGTAGTTGCGAGAATAGTAGTTGCTTTGGTAACCTCCCAGAGGACATCCTTATGACATGGGCTGTCCACCGTAGGTTCTTCGTGATGAGCAGGTCCTCCATAGAAGGTAGGTTTACTCGCTGTAGTATCTCTTTGTTGGTCACTTTGTCCTTCCATGTGATTCTCATGATTGCTTGGAGGTGTCTCATCATGAATACGTGAAATTTGATTACTTGACTTTTGTAGAGGGTCAAGCTTTCCGCACCGTATAAGAGAGTGGATACGACGATCTTCACTTCACTCTTGTTGAGACATGATGATTATTCCATAGCCTGGTTCGCAGTCTTCCAAAGGCACTGCTCATCCACAAGGATCTCCTCCTATCGGTGGTCTGTACCTGGTTGGAACAGTACTTCAGTCTTTTTGATGTTTATTTGTAGATCGAACTTCGTTGATGCTGTTGAAAATACATTTATTGCATCTGCTCTGGTGTATGAGCAACAAGAGCACTGTCATCTGCAAAGAGGAGTTCCCTCACGAGAATCTGTGTATACTTCGTCTTAGCTTTGAAGTGTGCGACATTGAAGAGGTCGGCGTCTTGACGTGATTGTATGTATACGCCCTCCACAAAGTCTGCAAAGGCCTCCTCCAGCACCGCCGAGAGGAAAATAGAGAACAGCGTAGGGGCCAACACACATCCTTGTTTTACACTGTTACTTACAGGGAAGCTATCGGATGTTTCGCCTGCTTCCTTGACTTTAGCTATCATACCCGTGTGTAGTGACTCTATCATTCCGGTGTACTTCTCGGGGCATCCATCCTTCTGGAGTAGTAATTGCCATAGACCTGTCCTACCAATAGTGACAAATGCTTTGGTGAAATCCACAAAGACCACATAGAGAGATCGGTTGTGCTCGATACACTTCTCCTGTAATTGTCTGAGGCAGAAGATCACGTCTACTGTGCTCCAGTTGTTTCGGAATCCGCATTGTGTCTCTGGCACTATATCTGGTGTTATGTGTGCATTCAATATGTTGAGAAGGATCCGGGCAAAAGCTTTCCCTGCTACCGACAATAGCGATATTCCTCTGTAGTTTCCACACTGAGTTCTATCTCCTTTTTTGAAGATGGTGACAATATTGGCATCCTTCCATTCCAGGTACAGAGCCTTCTTCCCATGCTTGTTGTATCAGCATTAGTAAACTGTTGGTTAGTTTGGCTCCTTCGTGCTTCCATATCCCGCTTGGTATCCCATCCACTCCGGGGGCCTTGCCATCAGCCAAGGAGGCAACTGCCAGGAGTAGCTCCTCTTGTTTTGGAATATCATTAAGTGCAGAAACTACAGGTCGCTGGTTGATCCTATTCTTATGCTTCTTTTTCCTAATATTTTATTGTGTGGTGGTTCTATTTCCATTATTTTCCCCTCTTATATGTATTACTTCAAAATTATAGGCCTGCAATTTAAGAGACCACCTAGTCAAACGTCCACCAGAATGATTACCAAAAAATAACCATTTAAGGGCACAGTGATCAGTGACCACTGAAAATTTGACACCATGTTGAAGATAAGGCGTATATGTTTGTATACCTTCTACTACAGCCAAAGCTTCTAATTCAGTGATTGAATATTTCTTTTCTGCATTATGTAATGCTCTTCCAACATAAGAAATTACCCTCTCCTTTCCATCCTGATTTTGAGCCAAAATGAACCCAAGTCTCCTGAGACTTGCATCTGTTTGAAAAATGAACTCATTACTGTTAAAACGTGGATAAGCTAAAATAGGAGGCTCCAAGAGTTTTTGTTTCAGCGACATAAATGCTTCGCTACATTGTTCGTTCCACACAAAGTGAACATCTTTACGTGTCAAATTGGTAAGAGGTTCAGCTATCTTAAAGAGGTCCTTTATAAACTTTCTGTAATAGCCTACAAGGCCTAGAAATGAACGTACTTTTGCGGAATCTGTTGAAATACCATCTTTACTTACTATATGGCCAAGATATTTGACTTCTTTCTGACCAAAAGAACACATTTTTGGTTGCAACTTTAATCCCACAGATCTGAACCGTTCTAACACTTGTCTTAAATGATCTTAATGTTCTTCAAAAGAACTACTAAACAAAATGACGTCATCAAGATATACTAATACGAATTTCCAATTTAAACTACGTAGAACTTCTCGCATGGCACGTTGGAAAGTCGCAGGGGCATTATGTAAACCAAAAGGCATTACATTAAATTCATATAAACCATCTTGAGTATTAAAAGCACTTTTCGGTTTAGAACTTTCTTCCAGGTCAATTTGCCAGTATCCCGCGGCCAAGTCCAACGTAGAAAAATATTTCAGCTTAGCGGCTCCAAAGGAATCTAACGTATCGTTAATATTCGGTAGTGGGAAATTATCTCTGCTAGAAATTTTATTTAATTTACGAAAATCCACACAAAATCGGTACGTATCTGTTCCAGCTTTTGGAATCATACAAACAGGAAATGACCATGAACTTGTAGATTATCTTATTATTTCCTGATCAAGCATTTCTTTAACTTGACTTCTAACCTCTGCTTGCATGTGTGCGTTTTGTCTATAAGGTCGTGATTTAATTGGATGATGACCATTTGTAACTATTTCATGTTTTACTCCTGAATAATGACCTCGAGGGCCCCCTTCAGTTTGGAACACATCAACATATTCAGTCAATAAATCCTTTAATCCTGTTTCTTGGTCTCTTGTCAAGTGATCTGTATTGAAATTAACCTTAGTCAACATTTCCTTTACGCAGGGATTATTAGAACCCTTTACTTCCGATAAATCCACCAGGTTAACAGAATCATCACCACTTTTATCAAAGAGCTGTACACGACTATGATCAAATAAAGTAAAAGTTCCCAACTGAGTACGTGGATACAAAATTATTGGTTCATTAGTGGCATTCATAAGCAATATATTGGCACAATTACTTTCAAGTACAACTGTTGTCGTATTAGCTACCATTATACCTGAAGATAATATTCGACGTCCTCCCTGTCCCACTCCTGTAAGATTAGTAGGTATTTTATTGGACAGTTTAGCAGATACTATAGTTTGGCTATGCGCAGGAATTTCTTGTTTTTGCACCACACGTAGCTGACTAATTTTGTTCAAAGTTAAAGTGCGATTGCAACAATTTATCTTAGCTTCATATCTGTTTAAAAATTGC
>JAVCKS010040161.1:0-11209 GCA_032273685.1 Pteraster tesselatus
TTAGGGTTAGGGAATAGGGTTAGGGAATAGGGTGAGGGTTAGGGTTAGTTTTCCGGTGTTTTCCGGTGTTTTCCGGTAGTTTTCCGGTGTTTTCCGGTAGTTTTCCAGTGTTTTCCGGTGTTTTCTGGTAAATAGTAACACCCGCCCCAGAGCACAGTCAGACTATAGTCATACTAATTACTAGTCATAGTTACTTTAAGTTCAACGGCGGCCGGGGGCTCACATTTCAGCAATCTGTAGTGTTATAGTGTTGCTAGCTGATGTCTTGCAGCAACAACTAAACATGAAGTAGGGCCTACTTGATTTCAAACTAGTATTCTGTGTGTTGTATTGAATTTTAGATAAACTCCAGAATACGCGTCCATTCGCTGTTTTATTACTAATACTACTACTAGTACTAATCTAGTAGTACCCTTGTTGTAATTCACATCACTATGATGTGAAGGCTCAGAGTCGGTACAAGAGGTATTTTTAGAAAAAGGGACGTGGTGGACGACTCTTCTGGCATTGCTCCTGAATTTTATGTGTGACCCAAATCACGTGCGGGCGTTGACTAGAATTTATGAGATCTATTCGTTAGCCTGAAACTAACCTTATAATATTTGTTGCTACCATTTTTTGCATTTATTTTGTATGCAAGGTCTATGACGGATCTTCCCTGGGATGATGTCATTATTACACACATCTTCCCACATCTTAGCATTGTTGATATCTTCCGTCTCCGTTCCATGAACAAGGATTACCGCTCTCTAGTCCGGACTTATTTCCATTACCAGCAGCACCTCGACTGGTCTCACGTGACCGGCCGGGTCACCTTGTTGGCATTCAAGATTGCCACCGGGAATGCCGAGAATCTCATTAGGCTCGTCGTGACGAGTTGCCGTGGCTGGCTGAGTGATGCCCTCCTCGTGCGGGTCATCCGACGCAACAGTCGACTCCAGCACATCGACATGTCCGAATGCTCGGGCCTCTCCGGCCTGACGATGAACATGATCGCGGGGACGTGTCCTGACCTGAGGGTCATCCTCCTGAGGGATTGTCACTGGGTGACGCCCTCGATGGTCAAATGTCTGGCCATGAAGTGTACGAGGCTCGAGGGCATCGACCTGACTGGTTGCTGGGAGCTTAACGACGACACCGTCTGCTTCCTGGGGGCGTTACAGCCCCAGCTGCGCTGGGTCTCCTTGGCTAAGATCTACGGTATAACCCAGGTGTCCGTCGTGCAGTTGGCAATGAACTGTTTTCAGTTAGAGTACTTGGACTTAGAAGGATGTTGGCGGGTCACTGACGCTGCTATTGAGTACGTATGAGTAGGATGTGCTACAGTACGGAAATATTTAACCATTGTACCAATTAGGTTCAATTTGCAGTGTCAAACATTACGAAAAGATATGATTTAGGCTCAGCAAGAAAACCCCAACATGATGGACAAACATTGTGGGTTTTTCCAATTTCATTGTGTTTTTTCTCCCCTTCTTTGACTGTAACAGAGATCCTCTTCATAGTACTTATGATGCAGACCCCCACCCTAGTAGCAGGCTATCAACATTCATTCTAGAAAGGTTTAAGAGCTTATAGGGATGCTAGCCGATTTCAACTGTTCTTTTTGTCATTTTCTTCAATTCACAGCAAACTTGCTCAGAATTGCCCGAGCTTAAAGATGCTGAGAATTCGTGACTGCCGCAACATCACCGAGCGCAGTCTCAGGACGTTTCGCAAGCGAGGTGTTAGCATCGATGTTTTGGCCAAGCCACAGTGTATTCCAACAAGTCATACCGCACAGGGCAGACTACCAACCACCAGCTATTAGTGGACAGTACCAACTCCCAGTCAACAATTGGTTGTAAACACTCTGGCCTTGAGACAACTATTGATCACCAATCATAATAGCCATTTCTCTTTGTCTTTTCCACATTACAAAGCGCTGTGTACCATTCAAGAATAGTAAGCTAATCGGTTTGAAATGTGTCATTATTTAGTACAGAACGATTCTGGGCACATCGATCCCTCGCTGGTACAGCACTGGGACAGACACTCCAAAGGTCTAGGGTCCAATTCCCAGTCAACCCAAACCACCTTGGACCATCAGTCTCTCCACCGACCATTCAAGTCTGTGTACATTACACACAATAGGTAGTCGGTATTAGAGTCCGCAGGCCATGGTTTCTGATTCCACCAACTACACGGACCATGTTCTGTTTGTCGTACCGGTACGTCTGTGAAGTTATGCATGTATATTGCCAACTAAACCACACTTCCCTCTAAGAGAATTACAAAGAACAATAAGCTTTGTATTCAGTATAAACAAAAATGTCAGTGTTTGTGGTGCGAAACCTTGGTTCATGTTGTAGGAATGGATTTAGTGCCACGTACGTACAGATACGCTGGCTGGTTTATTAGTAACGGACTCCTTTTTTCGTGTGCTTCAATTGAAGCTGATTGACACAGTCTTCGCGTCTTGGGCTCATACAACCTTGGCTACACCCACCACATGGTGCACCGCTCGCCATATGATTGTATCAGGAAGAAGTTACCGTTTGAGTGGTGGGAAGAAAGTCCCATAACTGGGGAAAACCCACGAGGTTAGGCAGGGACCAAAAACCCAGTTCACATGTAATTGGCACCAGCGGGGTTTGAACCCGGGACCTACAGAGGTGAAGGCGAGGAAAGTAACACTGCGCAACCTAACCCCCCCCCCCCCCTCCCTGTTAGTAGCAGTGAATAAATGGAAAAATAATGACGTGTTCAATTTCTCGTTTCAATTTCTCGTGAAAACTCGCTGCGTAATGAATAAGAATCCAGGATGACTGCGGGAAATAATTAATTAGTTCTTTTAATACAGTGTGCAAAACAGATGTTTGGGGGTGTTATAAAACAAATATGCTTTTACTCTGCTATGGTTAAAACTATGAAACCCTCGGTTTTAGGAGTTGAATGCCTTTGGGTAACAGTGATTTAGCTTTTTAGTTCCTGTCATCATTCTCTGTACTGTCCTGTAAAACTTCACCTCGGGGAAATAGAACGCTCAGGGGATCACCTCGGGTCATAGTTTTACCTATAACACTCGCAGCAGTCAATATTTGTGATACAATCAAGAGGAATGAGTCGCATGTCGAGGATTTCCAAAGTGAGATAGTTCAGGGGGTATTTTAGGCCGTTTTGAGATTATTGAAGAATTTCAAAGTTTCAACCGTTATTTATCACATGTGGTAACTTAGTTTTATAGACATGTCTTAATAATGACACAAAACATGATTGTATAAGCAGTGTGGCACACATTATGACATTATCAAACAAAAGTTAGGCTAATGCTGTTTTTCTCAGATTGGTATTTTTTTGCGGGTATTTCAACAAATTTATATAACTTGATAGCAAAACCCCTAATCAACAGGGGGTTTTCAGTAAAAAAAAAAGAAGCTATAGATGCCCTCTTTAATATTAGATGAAAAGTAAAATAAATTTTGAACAGTGCCGACATGTGACTCATTCCGCTTGATCCGTGTCAATACCGAACAACGTTTCTGAATTCAAGTTTGATTGTCAGGAACATTAGCCGTATTCCTAAAAATAAGTAATTGACTTAAAAATAAGTCCATCCAACCACCTAAAGACCACTATTGTTTGACAAGAAAAATGTGGAGTGGCTTGTTTGACACCATTGGTGCAACTGGAAACAACTCATTATAGTGATGGGCATATCTCGGGCACCGGTACTTTATAATGCAATTTAGCTCAGATCAGATTTCCGGATATTATGGTTACCACGATGGGCCACAAAACTTGGTTGGAGCGGTTCTTGTTCTTGAGAACTTGCTGGCCGCGACAAGCAATACAATAGGTGTTCTAAGTTATATGAAAAATGTCACCAAGTACGCGTTAACGTTACACCTTTTACTTATCTAGTAATAGTAACTGCTTTTACTTGTAGCTTTTACTAGTCAGGAATTACTTATTTTTACAATTACGAGCTATTGTTCTGAAACCTTATTTTGTGATTTCTTCTTAGCACCTCACCCACCCATATAATGGACTATACCATGGGCCCGCTACAACGGTTGTTGTTTGGGCTCTTCCATTTCGTCGAGGGGAATAACCTCCCTCAAGCTACATAGTACACTAGCGGGGGTACATCCGGCGCCGCCCGGGTTATAAAACACATCCGTGTCCCTGTTTTTTCCTTCTTTATTATTTTTTATTCAGAACCACCCTGAGGTCATGGTAATTCAGAATATAATGGTGTTGGGGGTCTATATGTTATGGTTTCTGAGTTCAGAGCATTCATACATTTAAACGGTTTGCTCTTTATGTATATAGATGCAGATAGATGTATAGATAGATATAATATCTATATAGATAGACACTAGTAACCAAGAGGTAGTGGTTCGAATCCGAGTAGTGTTTTATTATCTATACAGTTTTATGTATTAAAACAAACCAACGAGGCTTCTGTGTTGCAATAAACTACCGTGAGAGACTAGTAAAAAGGCGTGTACCACATAACCTAAGGTAATTTATTCAGGAAATGTCGTATGAAAAACGTTCGCCTCCCCCCACCCGCCCTCCGGTTCCATCGCCTATGTGTACAACAGGAGTACGTCAGTATTATAAGCGCGAAGCAGAACGACATATACTAATTATAATTGGCCGCATTGTACGGTTATTGAGTCAGATGATTAAGCCAGAAAGGAAAATAATGTCTGCATCCCATTTATCACATTTTTATTTCGTTTTGGAATGAAAGTGTTTTACATAATTTATTTTAACCCAAAACAATCAGAAATTTGCGCAAATATTATTCATACCAGCAGTATCTTCCACCTGGTCTGGGTTTTTTTTTCTCGCCTTTATATCAGTCGAACTACTCTCTTTAATTTGTAGCTTGGCTGCCTGCCATCAAACTAGTAATACATGTAATGAGACGGTCGGTGTCCTTAACCCTTTTGCTACCAAATTGTTTTCAGAATAAGGCTAACGAGAACCGGCTAAAATTACACATTGTATTCTATTCATAATAGAATTACATAATATTGACTGATATACATGGTATACATTCCTGTCGACTATAGTCGCCAATGGTAGTGAGAGGGTTAATGCATATATAAACATGTTTAAATGTTAGAAAATTGTATTGAAAATGCTTACGTACTCTTCATTCTAGCAGGAATTTACACTGAGAAATGAGTGGTCAGTTGGGATCGCAATCGCAATCTGTTCATATTTATGTGCGTGTAGTTTTAGTGGTCCGGTTTTCTACACAGAATTGTCAAAGGATCTGTCCTCTTCCACAGGGGAGAAATTAATTTACAAGAACTCCAGATTAAACAGAACGACTGTCCTCCTTGGATCGTTGCGACATCGTTTGTCCTTTGTTTCCCTTCTATCCTTTCACTTTCCCGTCATTATTGTTCTTGCTCGCATGTACCAATTAGTCTTTGGCGAAGTGGGCGTCTGCCTTTCATCCGCATTGCTAATTAGGGCTCGCGTATAAAAATTATGTTTCTCAAACGTTCCGCGAACATCTGCAGCAGCACTGCTTTTTGAGTTCACATAGAGACTCTGGTTCGATGACCTTTTGGCCTTTTCTTAGTTTCTCCTGAGAGTCCCCTCTGAATCCACAACTTTCTTCTGCTTACGATAAAGAACCAACATGGTAAGCTATACCTGTATCGACCACTCTCGAAGGATACGATACCGAGACCCCTTGCGATATAGGCTATAACGTCATCAACCCTCTTCGAAGGAGAGTTCGACGAGACATGCAGCACGAGTCCTGACGCGGAGAGGTCTCTCCATTGGCTGGCTCCGTCTGATCCTCGTTCTGGAAGGACGATTGCGTGTCATAGATGGGGCACTGCGGCAAACACCTGCACACACGTAAAAAGGAACAGGTATACGTTACGACTATGACAAACAAAATACTCTGTAACTATCCGTGTATGGTTTCGTTGATGCCGTAGTATTGTACCATCGTAAAGCTATCAGCAAAGATAAACATGTCAAATGATCAATTTAACATTATAACATTATATTTGAACGAAATCTGGTCACCACTACTACAGCCTGCAACAAGTTCAGCACTGACACGCTCCACTCAGCCATCCATGACAGCCAAGATAAACAACCCAGATAAACTACCACAAGACAGCCAATCACACTTCACCGGACTCCCAGTCAGCCTATCAACCGACCAAGATCATCAGCCGATCACAACACCAGCATTTCCCGCCAAGTTTGGATCCTTCCCCTAGTATATAAGGCCCACACACCAGCACAGCAGAACAGCATCATCCTGATGACGAACAGAGCACACTGTTCGAAACGTCGAGAAGTCTCTCACAATCGGTTCTTTTCAGAACCACACTTTTTCCAAAAAGAGATTAATATTACATGGTTGTTACCCGCAAACTTAACCTAGTTATTGTTTTTTACACCATGCAAAGCTTCAAATCTTACTTATTATAATTCCCCATAGTCAAATCAGTAATAGATCTTTAAGCCACGGACATGAGACTTCGATTATCATACATGTAGCACCGTCGCCGCTGTGGTATATGTAAAGCTCGTCACAGCTCATGCGATGCGATTGTCACCTTTCATGTCGGACGCGTGGTCCCTGGTCAACCGTTCGTGACCGCACGATTTACCCACGGTATACCGTGCACCGCCTACACGCCGTTTTATTGAGTAGTGCGGCCAATAATGATGATCATGATGACGACGGTGGTCGCAGCGGCGGCGCACGGTCGGAACGTGGCCGGCCGCGTATGACGATCCCAGTGGACGGTGCATGGTTGATGGGCTGGAATTATACACGCACGTGAAATATTCTAGTAATCCCCCCCTCCCACACCCACCCGGATGTCGACTATTTTCCCATGGATATGGGGTGGCTTGATTTATGTTTTTTTATACAACTCATCATCTCTGAACACTTTCCCCGCGTGCTTCTAGATATCAACAATTTCTCCCCCAAACTATAAGCGCGGACGATTGGTGATCATTGATATTGCCCTCATTGTGTCTATTGAAATGTTAATCAGCCGTGGATACGGGGAGCCGCACAATGTCAACGGCCGGCCCCTGTAAATCCGGCTAGATCCTGGCCGTATACGTCCTTTCCGCCCGTACGTACGGCACGTGTTCGTGGAATGCATAATTCGTTTCTCAGATTACTGGAGGTATAATTGGAGAGGGTTTTAAGGGTTTAACCCTTTCAATAGCATTGGCGCCAAAAGTTGAAGGGTTTGTAAATTTTGTGTGTGTGTGTGTGTGTGTGTGTATGTGCCCGAATTCTCCCTCCAAATTCGCTCCCTATAACCTGCCCCAAACCTGCCCCCAAAAACGGTTATACGAGGGCTCGCCTTTGCGTGCTGTGTTTGAAAACATTTGAATCATACATTAGGCTACCTATAAAAGAAAAGTGCCGTCTAGATAAACGAACTGGCGAATCCGGGTAATGATTCAGTCACACGCTCAACCACATTGGCTGATCACAAAAGGGTATTGAAACCCGGGTATCGATCCCGGTTCTAAACATGCACACGGCGCACACGGCGGCGTCCACACGGTCTCAGCTACAGTGACTTTTACTTCGTGCTTCAAAAGAATCGGGCAAGTCGTGATGCGCAAAACGCAAGAAATAGCGCTTTGATCTCCGTGTAGTTTACAATAATAGAATAACGAATAAATACTCAGGCGGCTATACAGTGTTGTTTTTTTCGTATCCTTCAAGAGAATGTGATTGGTAGGGTTAAAGCCTACCACATGGGTCTGTATTATATCCTTCGAAATAAGAAAATTATACAGCAGTAGCCTACCACTAGGGTATGTACCGTGTCCTTCGAGAGAAGGAGATTGGTACAGTTGCAGCCTACCACTAGGTATCGTATCTTTCGAGTAAAGTTCTGATTTACAATTATAGCCTAGCGTACTGGGTTCTTCGCAGGCAGAGGACGTTGGGGATCACGAACCAACGAACACATATTTTTTTCTTGTATTGCTGCTAGCCGTGGATGAATAGTAACAATCATGATTATAATAAATGTAAAGCTAATACTAAGAACAAACCTACTAAATTACCAATTCAACATCAAACATCAAACATGGTCATCAAACATGACCGATCGCAAAGATTCTCAGTTTGATTTGGAAAAGTGTGCTCCTATAGCTACGCGGAAGTGGTACTTTCCTCGCTTTCACCGCTGATGGTTCAGCCTGGGTTCGAATCCTGACGACTGGCAACATGTGAATTGGGCTATCGGTCCCTGCCCAACCTCGTTGTTTCCTCTAAGCTTCGCCCCCCCTCCCAGTTTCTCCCGGCGTTTCCTTTTAAAACCATAATATCTTCTGTTTACGATATGGACCACTATGATGGTAAGGCTATAACTCTATCGACCCTCTTCTTCCAGAGGGCATGAATAAATAAAACTAAAGAGTTATATTAAGCCAGTATATTAAGCAAACATTTGCTTTATTATTATTGTTATTATTCTGAATTTATTTTGGGGGGCTTACTAATATTCAGCATTTCCATAAAGAAATCGCACTTGAAATTCCTTTCGCACGAAGTCGACGATACAATAGCCCTTGACTTATATGACGGTTCGCGCCGGCTCGACGTGAGTGCTTTCAACCCTGCGGAGTATTTGCTTCACAACCATTCTACATTATCATTCATAAAAGTGGGCTGTTCAAACAGAGTCTTGATTGGCCAGTTCGACAAACGTTCTGCAATTATCAGGCGGTGAATATTTTACCGCCAGCGGCAAACATGTCTAAACAGTTATCTTGATTGTATAATGATAGCGGTCGCATGACTTTTTTCGCGCAATTATAATTGAAGGGCATTCGCCGCAGTTTTCCTCTAATTGTTATTGGTTTATTTGTGTGCTCTGTGAGAGAAGCAGCTTTCTACACGGTTTATAGTTTACCGCAAGTGTCTTTATCGCGAGCCTCTAGAACAAGTTACGATCTGGGAAGGTGATGAGAGGTCAGGTGTGTAGGAAACGGAACATGGGCATGATGGCACCCTCGCTGGTTCCAACTCGTGGCCTACTGCAGTGGTCTTTATATCTAGATAGTGCAAGTAACACTATACGCCAACCCCTATATTTTCAGTTCTTTGTAAAATAAGAGCGAAACAACAGTACAATTGGGATTGGGACCACGTTCAATATCGCTGCTTAATGACATCCCCTCATAAAACAATTGCCCATGTCCTAGTTTGACCCTTAACTCTTTGGCATGAGAGACACATGATTGTGGTAACAATATACCCACATTCTCACTTGAAGTGGTATTGGTATATTTGGGCCTACCGAATCTTTCATGATAATGAGTTGATTTATAGGCAGAAATATCCAATTGTTCAAACTATGACTAGATGATGGTGATGATATGCTTCGTTGAGCACCACAATCGTCAATTTTAAACATAGTAAATATATTATGACTCATCTGAATAGAGCTCATCGAAAATTCTAATCTCTTGCATGCTTCACAAAACACGAGTTGAAATGAGCGTCTCAATGAAAAGCACAAAAACATTGCACATTATTCTGTATACATTGTGGGAATTGTTTCCAACAAATTGTGAATGGTTGTAAATCATACAAATCAAATGGTTAAATCGCATAGATATACGGTGGGAGCTTCTATAATCACTTCTAAGCTAACACATTTCTATAACTTGGCGTCCATAATAGGCCTACACAACGTATTTTGTTATACATTCCAAAGAAAATGGCGCCTCATCCGGTTTTCTGTCCTCCCCGGGTCTCATTTCCTCTGGCAATATCACATTTAATTCTAAAGATGAATCATTCCAAGATGCGCATCTTAAACTACAAGTTTGTTTTTAATAATTATTTTAATAATTACCGTACCTCTCTCTGATGTGGAATCGGCTCTCATGAGTTCTGATGACAATCGGCTTCGTCTGTATTGGCGCAGCCATCTAGAATGTCTTGTAGTGCGGCGATGTAGTTCAATGCCATCAGTAGCGTATCGTGTTTAGACAGTTTCCGAGAGCGGCCGCCATATCCGGATGGCACTTTCTGCCGAAGAAGATCAAACGCTCGGTTGATGCCGCTCATCCTCCGCCGTTCCCTGGCATTGGCGTCTAGTCTCGCGACCGGGCGATGCCTGGTTACCCACATCCGTCTTCCGGCGGAGACTGATAATGAGGATGCAGTAGTGAGGACGCTCCATCTCGTCGCGTCGTCGTCGTCTCCGTCATCTTGGCGATTCGACACAACCGTGCGGGACTTAGGGGCAAAACGTCTTGTTTTCGCGGAGACTGACTGCGCGGGACAGACGGCTGTTTGCAGTTGCCTGTTTTCGTTCGCGTTACCGTCGCGTAAGCAATGTTCGTCTAACGACAGAACAATATAACTGAACTTGGCTTTTGTAATTTTGTTATTCATATTGTGAGATGATATCGATGCCGTTTCGAGTGTACAAAATATTGGAGGTAGCTGAATTTGTAGTGCGAGTACAGAATTGGATTTGGGCGTTTTACCGTAATCCCCGGGTTCGCGCGCTTTTTATAACGATTAGACTGCAATGCAAATTCACCGGGAACCAATCACATGGCTTTGACACTGCGATGATGCGACCATTGTCCATGTTGTTTAGCTGCGGACGCCGTATCCGGATCGCTGCTCAGAATCTCTTAAAGATAACATTTATCGCCATATAATGATGTTTGTACGCGGTCTCCCCACACCGTACACAGTCAAGTATATGCGTATAATAAAACATGAATTGTCACAAAGCAATGATGCAAATCAAATTGTGATAATTTGCTCCAAACAGATCCATAATATAGTCATTTTACAAGGATATTAGCGCTAAGAGGCAGTCATTAGACCGCACTTACATATGCACGCGTGCAAAATTATATGGTCGGCGGTGTCTTTGGATAAAACCGATAGATCCGGGGGTAATTAGAAGAATTGTATCCGAGGTCCATTAACCACACATTAAGGCCCGAGATCCGTAATGCGTGCTTGTAATAGATCGCGTTGTATAATGGCTGGGCGTATCGAAGCGTGTCCAAGGATTGTTTTTAATGAAACGTTCAGAATTTGTTTACTTAGGTCGTTGGTACAACAACGGTATACAAGAACAAATCATCATACACTGATGCCTTGGCTACTCTTCAATTGGACTCGCTCCAGACCCGAAGAGACCTAATCTGCCGCCAATTT
>JAVCKS010040183.1:0-11207 GCA_032273685.1 Pteraster tesselatus
ATTGGTTGCTATGGGCTAGTACGTTGCCGTTTGCGCGCCTTTCTAGTAAAAATATGACATATCATGTGACGCGTTCTTAACCAATCACAAGACAGAATCTATGTACGGGGTGTTATAATGTAGTATACTGCACGTTTTCGTCTGATCAGTGCTGTCAGTGAACACCACATTTCTAGTACTATCAATGGCGTACGTGTTCAAAGTTACGCCACTCCCAGCACGCTTCACAGTTTGACGGTCTGACCTCGGCGTTTACACCATGATAGTTTCCCTGCACCCTCATAGAAAAACAAAATACGCGGCCGCGGCCGCGGCCGGCCGGGGGCGGGGCGCTGCGAGGCAAATCCTTATGGAAGATAACACGGCGATTTAACGTTCATTATGTGATTTGCATGCGCTGTACATCTTTTTCACAAACAGATATTGTCTGAAATAATAACACACATTAAACAACCTGGAATTATTCATTGACATTCTTCTCAAACGCTATAATCTCTTAACACCAAGTGTACACACGTTCCCAACTCATTATGAGGGCCGACGTTAATTTGTTTAGTGCTTCGGGGAGGGGCAAAGTACGTGTACTACGGTATTAACCTGTGTTCAGGATAGTTTATTCAGTCCGTTTATCAGCTAGTACCACGTAATTCCCACGTTGATAAAAGTACACATAACCTCGCCAGAGGTGAGGTCATTGCGTTTGGTTGTGTCTGTCGATCTGTCTGTCTGTCTGTCCGCTCGCATATCTCAAAAACCGTCGGCCGGATTAATTTCAAAATTTTACACAAGGAAGGTTGTGTCCGTGCCTCGGTCATCCTCGAGATTGGCCCAGATCGGTCAAAGGTTAAAATCAGGAAAATCGATAGCTCGTTTATGTCAATATTTCTGTCACTCTGTCAATTAATAGAGGGCGCTATAGTACTTTAGTGTTCTTAGCACGTTTATGTCCAAAGTTTATTGTCAATATTTTTGTCAATAGAGGGCGCTATCACGGCGAGGTTCTGCAATCTCTGATTGTTTTTTATGGAAAGAGTCTGTGTAGAGTGGTAATTATATTTGTTTGGAATTCGTTCCAACCAATTCGAATTCGTCAGGGCTAGGTTTAGCGTTAGGATTAGGGTTGGGCCAGGTTATTAAAGGCGTGCCATACAAACACTCCTCTCCCTAGACCCCGGCCCTTCCCCCTGCACCCCTTTGATTACCACCCACAACCCTACCCATCCCCTACCCCACCCACAATTACCCTGCCCATCCCTTATATCCCACCACAACCCTCCTCATGCATCCCCAACCTCACACACAACCCTCCCCATCCCCTACCCCATGCACCGTAAACCGCTAACCCTCAATCGTAACAAATTCGAATTGGTCGTAATTAGGAATTCGAATTTATTGTAACGAATTTAAATAAAACCTTTTTCTTTTTCTCCACGATGCCCCTTTAAATGTATAATTACAAGGGTACCACACTAGTCACCAAAACAGGAGTGGCGGGGTATTCTAAGTAAGCCCAGACAACAACAGCTGGGTGAGCAACCCCATCCCCGGCACGCGAGAAGTGCGCGACTAGACCATTCAAGTCTCTCGCTGTTCAAAAGCATGCCTGAGTCGCGTGTATGCTGAATGCCCCAAAATAACTTGCACAATTTCGCAAACCAAAATGGCAGCAGCCACAACCACCACCACCACCACAACCAAATCAGCAGGGCCAGGGGAATACGCCGACATTCAGGACACCACAAATGTCATCCATGGTATAATGTGGCCGCCTATGATCTCAGAAGCCTCTCTGGAATTCATCAAAAGTTTCGACGTACGGGAAGATGATGTATGGGTTGCTACCCACGCAAAGTCAGGTAAGATCATAGATGTGGAATCAGAAAAAGGGCCATAAAATGTCTGTTGGGTGTCCGAATAATGTCATGAACCAAAAAAGGAACAAACAACAATTGCATCGAATCGCAAGAGCAACTTATTTCTATGCACCACAAAACCTATAAGTTAACTAAGGAAGCCTGTCTGAAACTCTGGATGGATGTTTTTTCTTAGTACCGGTAGTACTACTAGTACTACTACTAGTACTATACTGTATTACTGGGTTTGGCAATTGACTGAGAATACAGTGGCAATAGTATATAGTACGACAGAAATAAACGTCAATAAAATGCTGACACTCCATATGGCATTGCCATCTGCTGGTCACAACTAAACAAAACAAGTAATGGGTTGCATAATTAACACATCTATGAAGCCTGAGTTTAAAGGGTATCTGTACTTCTGGTTTTTGGTCATAGAATGAATCCCTACTCACTGTGAATTAAGATGTATATAATACAATTTACCTGTAGAAGTTTCAGCCTCATTAGTCGTCAGGTTCTTCAGAAAAACGTGAAATTACATGGCAATGTTTTCTTTTGTATTTTACCAAGTACCCAAACCCTTTAAGCATGAAGCTAATTACTAGTTATTAGTCAAGGTTAGAAGTTTTAGTTTTAAAGTGAAATTTTAAATTGCTCCTGATTTAATTGTTGTGGATATGGTTTGGAAATATGACAAATAAAAAATCATTAATGCGATCATGTCACAACTCACTCCTATTTTTCACGATTTTCTATGTCTACAGTGTGGCACTGTGAGTAAAACAGGATTACTATGTGATTCCCAGTCCTTTGTGCTATTTTAATGTGTCAGATCTCCAAAGCCATAATTGTACAAATGTCAAGCACTTTACATTTGACAAGAAGAATGTTAGTTTGGGCACAGATAAATTTTCCCCCAAATATCTTTCAGGGACCAACTGGTGCGCTGAAATATGCCAGTTGGTGCACAACAACGGGGACTTGGACGGGATCGACCGCAAACAGTCGCCACTGCCAATTGAATTTGAACTGTTTCCAGAGGACCAAACCGAAAACTCCAACCGACCACCAAACTTCGAAGCCGCGGCTAACTGGCGGTCCCCCCGGACTATTGTCTCCCATTTACCGATGCAGTTTCTGCCCCGAGAAATAGAACAGGGAAAGGGAAAGGTGATAACAACATGGCGGTGGGGTTGGAAGGTCCATGGTCTATAAATAAACACAGTATACAATTTTTCTGTTTTAGTGAAACCTAGTGAAAGCTCGTAAAACGATTAGCGAAATTAAACTTGAAAACAGCTGAAACTCAAACAGAGCTTCATTGTTTTAGACAGCATCTGTGGACTGGAACTCTTGGAAGATTTGTACAATTTGGGATGCTATAACTTTGTGAAGTGAACAAATAGTAACCAGCCCATTACGCAAAGATCTGTAGCCACAAATAACCAATCAAACGCTGAAGAAAATCTCGTTCTTTTCTTAGGTTATACATGTTATCCGCAACCCCAAAGACGTGTGTGTGTCGAGGTATTATTTTCTTCTTAAACGAAGGAAACATGGCGCTTCAGCTCTCTTTGAGGATGCAGTGGAAGAATTCTTCTACTCTGGGAACAGTAAGTCTCTTTGAGCATAGAATGCTGTTTCTGTCTATGTTAGTTTACCAGACTTAAGTTCTGTTATAAGAATTTGGGTTTACTATTAAGGCATTAAACTAAACTGTGTATCTTTTCAATTAGAGCTGTAGATCAGTGCCCACATCATGTACAAGAATACAAGGCGCAGAATTCTCATACATGTATCAATAAATGGTTTAACATCAATATACATGTATATTGATGTTAATATATAAATTGTTAAATCCTTAATTTTGGGGGGTTATTTTCTAATAAGCTGTATCAACGATTCATTTTAACATTAAACAAAATATAATAGGCGTTAAATTCCACAGTGGAGTCCTAGAGATGAGAGTTACCGTATGTTTGCACTATTGTTAGAAACATATGGATGTTGGTTTGATTATGAACTTGCCTACTGGAGCCGGAGACACGACAAGCAATTCCTGGTTCTAAAGTATGAAGACATGAAACTGGTGAGCTAAATATCTGTTCAAGTAGTATATCCGTGGGTGATCGGTTGTCATGAAAAGACTGACTGTCACAATATCTTCTAATGTTTTATTGCATTATATATATTGCATCCTTGTTGCCAATGACTCATGTTATAAAGCAAGTATCGGCATAAGCAACTTTGCATAACCAGCAGTTGATGCTTGAAATAAAAGAACCACACTGGTTGAAGATTTTACAGGACAAATCACCAGTTGCACCCACAATGTAGATGGTCTGTGTCAGCATAGCTATGTGGGTGTATCCATAAATTAGGGTACCAATTTGTGACGGTGTCCCAGTCACGTTGGGAAATGTATCTATTATTATTTCATTATTTTGACTCTTAATAATACTGTTTAATTTTAAATATTAAAATTGTTGTATTGACTTTTGATTATGATTCAAACACGACTGCAGATACCCTAGACAATCAAGAGTAATAAGGTGGTACATTTCCCAACGTGACAGGGACACTGTAACAAATTGGTACCCTAATTTATGGATACACCCATATCTCAGTGAACCATGATATTTGTGGTTTGAAACCCAGGTTATGTTTTGGTGGAAGCCAAGCTCAATACATTTGGGCAAACCTAAATCAATGTTAACCAAAGGATTTGAATCTTGGTATTTAAACTAAATAGTTAAATTTACCTACAATGTCATAAATCCCAACATAACAGGACACTCGAGGAGCTGTGGTGCAAATCGCAGACTTTCTACAGCGCCCTCTCTCGGCTGAATTGATAGATAAGATCACCGGTTTGGTCACACTGAAGAGCATGGCTGAGCGATTCTACACGGCCAAGGAAGACAGAATCGTCGACAAGAAAGGTGCAACGGAGAAGACGGGGGTCGGTAACCTCATCAGAAAGGGTAATAGAACCATCACCTAAAACGGCCATCTCTCCTGTACTATCCATGCATCAAATCATGGAGTGTGCTTGAGCGAGACAATTCCATCCTTAAAGGGGCACCGCCGTGGGAAAACTTTCTGGCTGAAGTGTCTCGCCACGATAAGGCTTTTGAACCATGGGGCTCCTACTTTTTATGCATACTAGGAATGTGTACTTCAATCATGTATTCATAAAACGTTTGTTTTCACTCAGGGATTGTCGGTGATTGGAAGAATCACTTTACAGTGGCGCAGAATGAACAATTGGACAAGCTCTACCATGAGAAGATGAAAGGTTCCGGGCTTCAATTGATGTTCCAATGAGTGCTACGTATCATGGACAAACTCATTCAGTCCATAAAACCTGACACATGTACGTGTCTTTGTTCTACCAAGTTCTAGATACCATTAGGCTGTATGCTCTTGAAAGAGAACCAACTTTTATATAGCAGTTGGGCCCACCCCGCTTTGTAGGTTTACAGCAGGGGTGGCTATAAGCGCTATTGGTTGTGGTTTCTCTATGTATCTCCTAATTCTGCCTTCATGATTGTAGTAATTGAACAGCCAGGTTGTTTTATATCAAATGTGTATGACCGTAATAAACAAAAGCTTCCTTCGCTTTCTAAGAATCCTGAAATCGACAGTTTTGTTTTTTAATGATGGCCTAAAAAAGCACCCTAGAGCTTTCCTCTTCAACCAAGCTTAGAGGCTCACTATCTTGCAGCCTGCAAGATAGTGAGCCTCTGACGTATCCTTTTTACTTGTTCCATGGATGGAATAAGTTGAATGGTGCATTCTATTTTTAGGTCGGTTAACCTTAAATTATTTATTGGCACCGCAAAAATTTAATGCAGCATGAAAATACCGAGCAGATATGTATCCAGTATACCCATGTTCTATCAGTTTTACAATGTCGAATTGCCACCAATAAATTAGACCCCCACCTCTACCTTCCAGTTTTCTCCTGCACTGCCTCACTTTGGACTTTCCTACCGGCTATAACCAGTCCCAGTTTAAACATGTCAACTGTTTTCTCTTGATTAGATCTTCCTAATCGCTTTCGCTTTCTCTCCCCTTAGAGCCTTGCGATTTTCATTAAATTATCCACAGCCTAATCTTCAGAGATGGTAGTTGTCTTTGCCACAGTCTCTAACCGATGGTTTTTTCTCATCCAACGAAGTTTAATCTCCATAGCATAGTAGCAGGTCATAGTAATGCCCAGCAGTGCAGCCAATCCTATCATTTTTTCGTAGACACACACTGCCGATGAGGTAGATACTGCAAACATTATACCATTCCCCAAGGCTTGGAACAGACGGAAGTTGGAGTAGGCAGGGGCCAGATTATCAAGAAAGGTTACCCCAAGTAAGGCTGTAATTTAGAATAATAATAAATTATTTGTTTAGTCAAACGATGCAAACAAGTTTACGACTTTTAAAGAGGTTTCGATGGCTTATTTATCCTCTATGACAGAAAACAGTTTTCGAACCGTGATTCTGAAGAACTAAGGTCATGCGATTTTTTACTAGGGTTTTGCAGATCACATCACCAGAATGACAAAATCTAAAACACTAAAATACAAACAGGAACTTACAAGCAATTTGGGTCTGCCAGACAGAATCCCCAAATCCCCACACGGCAGCAGCCACAAATAGTACTTCGATGTGGTCGTGTGAGGGTGTCCACACCAGTCCCATCAGAGAGAGCAACATCAGGTCGGCCACCGCCCCTGCCGTGAACAGTGCGACACGACCAACATACTTCTGTAGGCGGGTCAACACCAGGCAACTAATGGCGTCGGTTATACCGTACGACATCATGACGAAACCAATAAAGTGTATGCCCTGGGTACAATTTACAAAGGCCTGTAACGATATAAGATTGGTAATAAAAGGTGTTATTGTAGAAGAACAGTTTAGTATTATCATGCCAAAGGAAGTCTTATGGAGTTAGGATCCCTGGCACATAACAAGTAGTAAGGGTTAAGATGAAACAATCATCATGTTGCTCTGGATGTAATAAATGGTTCCTGCTAAGTTTCAATACACTTGAACTGAGTACATGCATTGTATACTCCCATCTTAATGAGTGATGGTCCCCCCCCCCTCCCATGTAGAAAGGAAGACGAACCATCCATATATGGTATCGCGGACAAATTTACAACCTGATGGTGGGAAAACCAATTTCCCAAGCAAGGCATAGCCTACCTTAGTAAAATCCACAGCGATAAAAGCTTTCTGCGCTCCGCTGTATGTCAGCAGCGGAATGAGTAGGAACATTCTCCAGTCTTTAAACATCAGCCGTGCAGTCACTATCAGTTTGCCTCCACAGCTGTCATCTAATCGATCGGAATAACCGACCGGCTTGTACAACTTATCGAGAAATATCAAGATAAGGAAGAAAGCGATGATGTTACAAACTAGATACACAGAGAATAAAGTGTACAGCGTGTCCTTGCTCGGGGTCTGGGGCGTCCCCTCGCCCCGGTCGACATAGACGCCACAGGATCGAACTCCACAGTATTGGGTTAGGTTAGCGTCGGGCGGTATCTGGGTGGAACTTGGGTACAAGATCAAAGAGGCTATGAGATTGCCGCTGATCTGAGCACTCTGGAAGAAGAAATAGAACAATCCGTTGAAGCGGTTGATGACAATCTCCGTGGCGAGACCGGTCAGGCTGGCATAGCTTAGAGCAGTTGTCGCAATGTAGGTGCCTTCCGATGTCCACATAGGGTTGGATGCCAGACCCATCAGGGCCCCAGCTGGAACCAGGGTGTAAAACTCTGGGTAGAAGTTGCTCACGGTGTAAACAGCGTAGCAGCACATGCTGATGGTAATCGTCCATTTCTGGCCTAGACGCTTGATGACAAACGGGGCGTAAAAGCCAGATATGATGCTGCCGGCGTACACAGCGCAAAAGGACGCATCACCGAGACCATCGATTGGATTCAGGCTGCTCTGGAGGTTTTGAAAGGAAGCAATGGCCGTGAAGTTGAACAGCCAGGCGAAGCATAGCACCAGGATGTTCCTCCAGTGTCGACGCTTGGACGGTACTGGGTCCGTTTCCTCACCATCTGATTCCACTTTGGACTGCTGGATTGTGTTGTGACTAGTTACATCATCGAGAAGTGGATCTGTTTCGGTTGCCATACTTGTACTTTGTTTGAAACGGACTTACCATAAAGTGAAGTCAAGCTAATAATCTGCTGCAAATATCACAAAGCAGTTTCTGACTGGTAGAGAGACCAACTCTGTCGATTGTGCAGGGTAACACAGTGCAATGTTCATGATTGAAAACTTGAAAACAATTTTCCTTGGATTTCGCAAGATCCGTTGAGGCGGCTGTTGAATTCACGTTATTGTGCAAAACAGCAAGAAATACCGGTGGATTAACTGCAACCGTATCCAACAAACGTTTGACAAATATTCGCATATACTGGTACTTTGAATTGACACATTTCTCGTATACTAGAAAACTGAACAATTTCAATTTGTGTCTATCTTAATTTTAAACCTACTTTCCAATGATGTTAAATTAAAATCTGTCTTTACAAAAAATGACACCCCCAGCTGTTTGTTCTACACACTGCATGTGAGCTACTCTTACTGTTGAACTCATGATCAATTGAGTTGAACTTTTGATAACAAACATGACCTTCGAACATCTTGTTCTAAAGATTACCGTCACATGCAAACGGTTTACGATTAGATGTTGAACTGATTCATTTACATAAGCCTTACAATACAAAGCGTAGACAAAATCCGAATTCGATTAATTTAAACATTTTGTGAAAACTGAATAGAAAAGAACACCACTACACACACATTTTGGTTAGTTTGCTCATTTGATTGGATAAGTGAATACACTTTACTCGTTTCAGATATACATTACATTTACACAATTATAAATTAATTTATTGTATGTTTTTGGTTAATAAACATTTTAACTAAAATGGTAATTCTCCGGATGCATGTGGACGAACATTTAGTCAACGTTACAGATTGCGTGTTGACTGTAGTTTTAAATGAAAACTCGTGTTCCAGGGGATATGTTCAAGTTTTCTTCGGCCGAAAATCATTCCAGTACTAAGTTAACAAGATTAAAATCAATCAGCAAAAAGTATATCTTTTGATTTAGATAAGATTTGATAATATAATTTGTTTTTGTGACAATTTGCAAGGACTGAAATAAAGTCAATGTCAGCTTCTAAAAATCTATTTTCGAACAAGGGTGCATTTGTGATAATTGCTACAAAGTTACGTGAATCCTGTTTTGACAACAGACCGTTAGCTTAACTACTGGTGGTACAAGGAACTGGAAATCTATTTAAAGAGGTACTATAGTCAAAATATATTAAGCAGAGCTTAGAGGAACATAAAACAAGAAGACTAGTATTAAAAAAGGTTTCATATAAGGGCTACTAGCGCAGGAAAACTGTTTCTTTCTGAGCATCCAGACATCACTAGCAAGCCACTTAAATTTAGTGATTTACAAAGATAGACCACGCTAATGTGAAGATTAATATGTTTATTGAATCTTTACTTGATTATGGCTTTGCTTTAGAATTCAAGTTTCATCTCCATTACGACCACATGAGGGCGTCCCATGTAACCTGATGGTATAGCCTCTTTAAAATATTGGATGACAGAGAATAAACAACTATAAAACTGTTACTGTTTTAAATGTCTAATTCAAATATTCTATAAATTTCTTTTGATTTCAAAATAATGCATGATATGATATTAAAAATGATATGATGTGATATTAAAAATATGTACACGTACATCTAAAAATTTAATATCTAAAAAATATCTAAAAATATGATCCTGCTAAGGATATCATGAAACCTGACACGAGCCCTTTCACGAACCTCATCGATGGCAATCTTTATAAACCGCAGGAAAGTTTGGGGCTTTTCCACATATCTATTTGTGTGACTCTAGGTTAAATCTTTCCCGAGCCAATGGCCCATGTACTTTCTGGTGCGATTTCTTCCGAAACACATCTACCTGGGTGCAAAAACATTAAGATTCTCGATCTTTTAAATACCAGTATGTTGGTTTGAAACTGCTCTACTCACAGACTGATGGAAGTGAGCCCTCCTGTGTCCAAACTTCAAGCAGCGAATACATGAATGATATCATTGGTGCAGCCATGTGCCCTCAACAACCTACAAACGTGTGTGTGTGTGTGGAAAGGTTAATCATTCGAGGAAAGCAACATAAGGCGTGAAGAACATCTTGGCATATTTGTTTAGCAATTTGTTATCCTTATTACCATACTCTCATTTAGTTGTTTTGTACTTAACTACTCTGCAATACCAGTTCATTTTAGAATGAGAACAAATTGGGTATATATTGTGTAGAAATGGGTATAAATGTACAACTGTTATTGTTCACTTTGACTCCTAATAAGTGTACAATTACAAGGGACATCATAATAAAATCATGCCCCAATCTGGTGCAAAGATTCATGCTGTACACCCAGTTTTTTACAAGAAAATACTCTGTAACTACTTGTGGATGGATTTTATTTTGGTGTCATATGTCATTTTAAAGCTAACAATAAGGGCAAACCACAAACTTAATAATAATTGATCAAGGTAAAATCAGACTGAAATCAGGCAGTATATCTTCAGCAAAGTACTATAAAGTGATGACTTACTTGAAAGCAAGCTGTGTAAACGGCACTGGCCCACATATGCAGGTGAGTAGTCTCTGCTGCTGACTGAGCCGAGGGAAGTAGTCCTGAACTATCTCCTTCCTGATTTGACCCTTTGGTCCGGCCCATCCTGCGTTCGGGTCAGAGAGGATGTGGTGAACCTCAAGGCGCTTCGGTTGGGCCTCAGCAACTCTGCTTAGCATGTCCCTCCAGGGAATGTCATCCTCTTTCTTGTTGAAGAAGAGAAGCTTGATGTGCCTTTAGACGAGAAAGTTTTGAGACGGGACAATTTGTACCCGGTACAAACGGAACATACACAGGCGATTTAATTTCCGTAATCAACTATTTCATAAGAATTTTGTTTGGAGAAAACTAGAGAGCTAGTAAAACTTGTGTGATAGTAAAAAATAAGCCTAATGACATATATACTGCCAACACTAAAAGTTAATTCCCGTTTTTATTGATCGTGTCATACTTGAACTAATTACCTCGGCTGTGTGGGCTGCATGAGGCTCCATAGCAGTAACCTGATCATTGGAGTGAATCCCGTCCCAGCTGCTACCAGGACCAATTGATCCAGGTCACCAAGGCGCGACTCGGTGAAGCCACCTTCGTAATCGCTCACATCAACCTTGTCCCCTTCCTTGAGACTGTCCAGTTTTGGGGTGAGTTGCCCATCTGGGT
>JAVCKS010040194.1:0-11206 GCA_032273685.1 Pteraster tesselatus
GTGTTGAATGCCCAGGCGACAGGCCTTACGGTCCGGGCCTATTGTCATGCAAGAGAGTGTGGGGCCTAAAGCGAGGCAGTGGTGCGCGTACCGCATCAATATCCCAATATTATTCGGTTCGTACAGGAACCAGAACCTACGACTACGTTGGTGCATGGTAGAACAAGTCAAATTGAAATGCCTTGCCTCACCCGTTAAATTTGTACATGATACAGAGGACTAGTCTGCATTGGATCTTGCGTAAACACGTCATACAAATACACAGTTATTACTGGTAGTGAAGCGTTTACCTTGAAACTTTAACCTCTTGTTTTCGATTTAATATTCCTTGTCAACTACATGACATTGTAGAAACATTGCAAGCATTATTCTTTATAACGAAGTGCAGCGCATAACACCGGGGCCGGATAGTCCCTTTCACCTACATGTGGCTTATAACTTAAAACTTCCAATATGCCACATAATAAAACAGAACGTATTTCGTTTGGTTTTCCCTTTTTGCAGTGATTGACCATGAATAGCATCGAAGTTACCACGCCATGGCGAACGGCTTCGTTATTCCAAAACGTTACCAGTGATTTGGCCACCAATAGCACTACAGCTTCCAGCACCCTAGAACCAGAGTCTTCTGCATTCGGCTCCCACCCACTATGGCTAGCCATCGTTGTAATCATAGTGACCGGCTCCCTGAGCATATTCACTGTCTTAGCCAACGTCATGGTGTGGATGTCCTTCTTCATGGACAAACAGCTCCAGGTCATCAACAACTACTTCTTGTTGAGTTTAGCAGTGGCCGATGTCATCTTAGGTGCCATCTCAATGCCGCTGTACACCTTGTACCTTCTGCAGGGAGAATGGAGACTTGGACCGATCGTCTGTGATATATGGTTATCCATAGACTACGCTGCCTCCAACGCTTCTGTTATGAACCTATGCATTATATGTTTTGATAGATACTTCTCCATAACGAGGCCGCTAACCTACCGGGCCAATCGGACTCCCAGGAAAGTGAAGTGTATGATCGCCGCGGCCTGGATTATCTCGCTCCTAGTGTGGGTGCCGCTCATCGTCGGCTGGCAGTTCTTTGTAGGTCAGCGGAATATTGGGGAGGGAGTCTGCGCTATCCAGTTCCTTAACGACGAGATAATACTAAATATCATCACCATCATTATAGCGTTCTACATACCTGTAACGCTCATGTGTGTTTTATATTACCGAATATGGCGCGAAACCGAAAAAAGGGCTCGGGAGCTAGGGAACCTACAAGCCGGCGGTCGGCACAATAACGTGAACAAGCATTTATTGTCTTCTGACGATTCTGGTACAGAGCAGTCCGACAGGGCGACGCACGGAAGTACGGGCTGCAGAGCACGTTTACTATGCTGCGCTATAGCCGATATATACGATGACGAATTAGAGGACAGTAGCGATGCCGGATCCACGATGCCAACGAATGCTAACAGTAACCAGCCCCACCACCACCACCACCACCACCATCATCACCACCACCATCCAAATCACCATCAGTCTTCAAAGTCTCGTCCCACGCAAAACAACGTGAACAGTGCCTCTATTTCCGCCAAGACTTCCCCACGTCTGTCCCCCGCTACGAAGCCCCAAAATAGTAGCAACAGCGGTCGCGCGACCCCGGAAAGCCCTGCCCCCAAGGAGCAGGAGAAAAGCTTCGCCGCATCCCTCTACACGATCCTCATCAAGTTGCCCGGCGAGAACGGAATCAATCCGGTCACCGCTGACCAGCAGCCTAAGATCACGCTCATAGAGGGGGAGCCAATTAACGACACGTGTGCGGGATTGCTGCAGGACCAGGACGGCACCCATCTCGTGCCTCCTTCGAAGCAACCGGTGTCTACGCAGCAACAGCGCGAACGTACCGGCTCCACGGCGAGCATTCAGAGCCAGAAGAGCAAACCGTTGAACATCAGCACGATATCAATGGTAAACAAAATGGCGGCACGCGCCAAGACGAACGTCGTCAAGCGGAAGAAATCCGCACTGATACGGGAGAAGAAAGCCGCGAGAACTCTGTGCGCCATTCTATCGGTATTCGTCGTAACTTGGACGCCCTATGGCATCCTGGTTCTAGCCACGTACAATCGGAACTTTTCCGACGAGCCGGCCCTAGTAAAACTGTTTGAAATCGCTTACTGGCTTTGCTACCTGAACAGTACCGCCAATCCCATCTGCTACGCTCTCTGCAATGCAAACTTCCGTAGATCCTTTATACGCATACTTCAATGTAGGTGGAAAACGACGCGGAAGATAAGTGCCCATAAGAAAGTACAACAAACTAATTCGTCATCAAGGCGATGAACAGTATTACTATCACCTACTGTATTATGCAAGTCAGATGTTATTAGAAGAGCATTTGGTATGTAGTTAGATTGTAAACATTGATGTTCAACTATTACTTTTGAATAAATTTAACAACTGAGTTAGGAAGCTAATAACCAACACAGAACCAATCATTATCGATAACAACTTTCATCCTCAAGTATTTAATTAGTCTACTACAGCTGATTTTATACAGGAATATGAAAGGCCTATACAATCGTGTACATCTTGTGCGACATCCCTAATTTGTTTCTCTGATGTAGTACAAACACTCTGTCTTCGTGTTTCTCATAGAACCGTTTTCTGTAGTTTTGAGGATAAACCTGGCGTGGACACGAAAACAAATTGATTGGAAACCTTTTGTACCCGCGATGAATAAATCACAAAAGTATATCAGCTGCCCCTGTTTCACATCTACAACGAAGCACATCAACTCAACACTGGTATATACAGTGTAATGTTTTTTTCTGTATACACTTCAAAGCTCAATGTGGCTATAGCATGCCATTTGGGGCAAGTGGAATACAACGGCACAATGAAGTTAGGTATTGCTACAGTATCATCTACATTATCTATCGCAAATACTGTGCGGGTATAGTGGACCTATCCTGTATAATAGTGCAGCTATAGAGTCACCGCGTCAGGCAATTATTTAAACACGCGCAACGTTAAGCGTATTCTGCTGAAGACTGGGCTTTAACTCAGATCTTTGTGCAAACGTACTGCACAAACTACACGCATTTGCAAACAACTGAGCACTACCAACTGTGTTTTGGTTGTACAAGGCAACAAGCAATTATTGTTGATGTCATTGTTTTTCATGTAGGCTCTGACACAAACCGAATATCACACCATCATGTAATATCCTGGACGAGACAAAGCGCCGAATGACAAAGAACCATTGAATCAAAAGATAATTGCCTCGCTCTCAAACATTCTGCAAAACGTATCCCCACCAGCGCCTGAAATATACGTGATGACAAAACTGGCAGTAGGCATTGGGTGTATAAAACTAAATTCTATGAAGGTGTTCAATTCATTTATTACCCGTCATTGTATCTAGCCTGATGACAGCCTCGCTCGATTTCTTGAATCCTCGGTAATGGACTAGAGCAGCAGCGTGAGGCATACTGACGGCTGTCATTCTGTTGATCGTGTGAGCGCTACTCAAGCTGTAAAAATACTTATTGTCGTATAAGGTGTGTGGATAAATTACTACACCCTGGAAATAAGTCTTGTGCCACCACGCAGTTTCTCTCGTGTAGAATTATAAAGCTATAAGCGCCGGATTACCATTACGAACAATGTTCATAAATCGCTGATACTGGAAAGGATGGTTATATATTGTGTTGGAATGAAGGGAACGTTATTTATTATTACAAGTATATGGAATAGATTTTGAAACAACAATTTCCATCATTTCGTTAGGCCTACTCGTAAAGTTGTACCGGCACTGCCGTTAGCCATATCACTGCGCAACAGAAGGCCTAACTTCAATTATCCTATGCAAATTGTCAATTACCGGGGAATGCTTAAATCAATCAGATTTGTTGTATTATTGACGTCAAGCAGTAAAATACGTCAACGTGTGACGTCAACGTGACGACCATTTACGTAACATTCGCATTTGTCCCGCGGGTTCTCATTGCGAAGATAATACCGCTGTGAATACATGGGTATGCGTAATTTAGTGTTCACTCTGGGTGAGGGTGATGGCACTGAGTTACCAGACATTCATAATCACTTCTCGTATACGCGAATCACTACACGGGATTTTGTGGGATTTAAGCAAGATTGTCATTGCTTGCCCTGATATATAATATAACATATAACGGTAGCCGTCGGGCCTTTAATTACGAAGTGTTAGCATAATATCAAAGTTGTGGATATCAAACGGTCCGCTGACTATATGCCGTATTACATGTACTTATCAAAACTTCAGAGCCAACATTATAGCCAGCATTTCGACTTAAGCCGTGTTCTCACTCGTTAGTCCTTCACCCTTCAAATGATGTTCATGTTCGACAGGATTAACGTCGTGGAAAACGTATGCAACAAACATACAATTGCCAATGGGCAACACTCGTTAGGTCATTTTATCATAACACCTCCAAAATGGCCTTAGGTCAATGTATTCCACTTAAGTACAATTGTATTTGACTTAAGTGCAATACATTTTACTTTAATCTAAATGAATTGCTCGTACAAGTGTGTTCTATCTAAGTAAAAGTGGAATTCCACTTAATTGAACATTTTGATTCGACCTAAGTGGAAATACATTTTGATTAAGTACAACTTGACTTAATGTAATACATTTCGAATTAGGTGTACCTGAACGAAGTCTCATTATATTCCACCTATTCTATACCTAAGCCATAATGTATTCCACTTCAATCTAGTATTTCCAAGGTGTACGATAAAACGGCTTGCCATACGAGAACAGCGCCCATGTGCGGCGCCGAAACGATCCTTAACTTATCAGGTGTTCACACTTTAAGCTGAATTGTTCTAAGCCGAATGCGCGTTAAACTGAATGAAACGATCCGATGTATTTAAATGTATTTAAAGGTGGATTCGTCGGAACGCTTCGAAAAAGTAAACATTACAAGAAGGTTGTGGTGTACCAAATCATTGAAGCCGTTGAATGTTACGACATGTCTGCAAAGCGATAGCGAGTGAGTACGCGGCTTTAGCCCCCAAATACTTTACCCATGTGTTTAAAAATGAAGACACTGTACAATCTTGAGATCCGGATGGGATTAATCGTTCGTTTCACATGGTTCCATGTGGACCAATCAATGCATTATGATGAGTTAACCTTTCCTCCAAGTCAGTCAGTCGTCGGTATTTACACCTGGCACTATTAGGTTTTGCTACTAACCAAGATCGCAAATGGGTTATGCATTGTATGCCGAGTGAATGACATTGAGAATAAAAGGTCGTATTTATTGCGCAGGAAAATTGCAACATAATGGATGAGTGGGTGGTATTGTGACTACGTATCTACTGTGAAGAGTATAACGCGGAAGTTGTAGGCGTGTTAAAGCCTGCCGCACACGAGAGCTATCTGCTGAGCAAAAAGACAGTCGAGGCCTTTGCCCAGCACGTAGTCCATCGTGTGCGTGCAATTTACGTGAGGTTTTGGCCTTGCGAGGCCAGGAAAAAAAATCCAACATGTTTGATATTTTTGTCAAACATGTTGGCCATTTCTTTCCTTCATATAGCTCAAGTGTGCGGCAGGCTTCACATCTGTGTTAATTGACCATGGTAACTGCCCGCCGCCTCAGAATGTTTGCTAACGTAGAAACCAATTTTGCAAGCACTAATGAGTGGCTTATTACGCAATCCAAACTTGGATCTGGAAGTTGATTCGAAATAACAATCCATATCCATTATTTGCTTAAAATGCGGGAGTCTACACAACTTTGCAAAACAACTGGTTAGTTTATTTCCTGGGGTTCATTTTGAGAATTTCGATTTCTTGTGCGAGTGTGTGATGAGAACAGAAAGTAGTCAATTGTGTGACGGGGAAAATAGAAGGATATGAATGATAAAAGGGAGAAAAAACGTGAATAGAGTAAATGGAAGAGGCAGAGGTTAGACAAGCGGGGAGAAAAGGTAAGGAACAGGATGCAAAGGAGTATGAAGGGAAGATATGTGATGATTGTGATGAGGAAAATGCGAAAGAGGACGCAGAGGAGAGGAAAGATGATGAAGATGAAAAATGAGAAAGATGACAATAATGTCGATTATAAACAAGGAAGATGAAGATTGCAAAGACAATAGGGATGATAACGAGGATTAGAACAATACAAAGAAGAAGACGGATATAAATGAGAAGAAAGGTCATGTTAATATCAGAACGGATGAGAAGGAGAAGGAAGACGGGAAGAGGAACACGAATTAGAGGAGAATAAGAATAGGAATTGGAATAAGATAAGGATGTGAGATAGAGAATGATGATGCACCGGTAATAGAGAGGATTAGGAACAAGCGCAGAATAAAATGACACGAGCGGAGACACGAGAAACAGAAACGAGGGAGGATGATGAAGAGAGAAAGACAGAAAAGAGAAGGGATGGAATTAATGTTATGATTATGGGAAATGAAAGGAAATTGGAGGAGGTACCGGTAGTGGAGGAGCGGGAGACAATAATAATGCATGGAGAACAATGCAGGGTTTATCCTTAACATTTTTACCGTAGTTATCCAAGTTTAAATAGCATTTACGAGGATGAATAAGGGAGTAAATGCATGAAAGATAAAGATAATAAGTTTAACTGAACAAAAGTTGATAATCTGTTAATTGACGGCGACGGAGCAGGAGAGAGATGGATATGATGAGGTAAGATGGGTCAGGAGAAACAGGAAGAAGAGATAAATACACTTATATTAAGATAATCTATTCAGTGGGATGGTGCGGTATATCTGTTAGTTTTGGCATGGTGACCGGTTGTTCGAAATTGTCAAAAGATGACAGTAGTAATGGATGTTTTGATCGGTGGTTGATAATGTGTTTTGGTTGATGGTTAGTATAAGTCGGTCGGTCACACGAGGTTATTGTAGTTGGTTAACAGTAATGGTACAGTTCTGAAGGGTGTTGTGGTGAAGTATGCTACAAAGTACTAATGATGCAGTGGTAAAGGGCATAATGTGACAATAAGTAGTAGTGGTGCAGTGATATTGGGTGACAATAAGTAGTACTAGTGGTGAAGAATGCCAATGTGAATGATGAAAGTGGTGAATGATGCTAATGTGACATGGTGTAGTAGTGGTGCAGTGGTTAAGTGGGCTAGTAGGCAACATGGCGTAGTAGTGGTGCAGAGGTGAATGATACTATTTTGACATGAAATAGTAGTGGTGCAGTAGTGAAGAATGCTAGTAGGTAACAAAGCGTAGTAGTGGTGCAGTGGTGAATGAAGCTAATGTGACATGGTGTAGTAGTGGTGCAGTGGTGAAGTAGGCTAGCGGGCGAAATAGCATGGTAGTGGTGCAGTGATATTGGGTGACAATAAGTAGTACTAGTGGTGAAGAATGCCAATGTGACGTGAAGTGGTACTGGCGCAGTGGTGAAGAATGCTAGTAGGCCACATGGTGTAGTACTAGTAGTGGTGCAGTGGTGAATGATGATATTGTGACATGAAGTAGTAGTGGAGCAGTGGTGAATTATGTTAGTATGCGACATTGCGTAGTAGTGGTGCAGTGGTGAATGATGCTAATGTGACATGAAGTAGTAGTGGTGCAGTGGTGAAGGATGCTAATGTGACATGAAGTAGTAGTGGTGCAGTGGTGAATGATGCTAATGTGACATGAAGTAGTAGTGGTGCAGCGGTGAAGTAGGCTAGTGGGCGACATGTTGTAGTAGTGGTGCAGAGGTGGTGAATGATGCTAATGTGACATGAAGTAGTAGTGGTGCAGTGGTGAATGATGCTAATGTGACATGAAGTAGTAGTGGTGCAGTGGTGGTGAATGATGCTAATGTGACATGAAGTAGTAGTGGTGCAGTGGTGGTGAATGATGCTAATGTGACATGAAGTAGTAGTGGTGCGGTGGTGGTGAATGATGCTAATGTGACATGAAGTAGTAGTGGTGCGGTGGTCAATGGCAATGGTTGCTAATGGATCAAACGGAGTGGTGGATTGTTGCTGATAATGATTGCATTTGTGGATTGAGTGAAAGAAAATCGATGACGAAAATCGCTCAATGGTTATACAGGAAAAAGTGTATGTACGGATAATAGGCTATCTGGGGTTATGTACATATATATGGGTATGTATCAGGAAAGTGGCAGGTAAACGGGAAACGTTCTCTCCTTGGTAAAATGCACGCGGTCATGAAGAAACCGATAACCGAGTCTACAGTGTGTCCCCGTTGGATTCCAACGGAGGTCCACTAGAGGTAACGGCGGGAAGAATAATATCACACCACCCAATCGCGTGTGATGCTCATTGTTGATGTGAAAGGGTGTTTAGAGATGTTGTCGATTGATGATAAACGACGAGATATTTCCAGTGATAACAAGACGGTCACTCGGTAAAGTGCATTTGTGACTATTTGCTTCAGCAAGCAAATAGTCACAATGGCATAATCACAATGTAATGCTGTTTTACGTTTGTGTTACGTAACATCTGGAAGAATCATCATAACGTCCCCAAAATTATATCACTTCCAGAACTCATAAAATCATAAAAAGACTTCCCCATAAAATTTCATTTCAATCATCTCTTTTGGTAATTTGCTTCAGAAACAAACAAACAAACAGACAGGCACACAGACACGGGCACCTACATTGCCTCCATCCAACTTCGTTGGGGGAGCTAAATATTGTGAATAATATTGTGAAAAGAAGAGTATGTGTGATGGTGAACTGTGATGTGAATTGAGTAGTGAAGCGCGACATTAGTTAATCGCAATAAGCTCCAAGCCCAAAGCAAGGTTGCTATAAACGGCAATGTGTCAGATCTTGTAAAGCGAACGTATTGGCATAACTACACCGGTTCTAAAATGTCAACAACAGATCATTACTTTGATACTCAATTCCTTGGGGGAAAATGAAGTAGGCCTGTGTAATTACAGTGCGGTGTGCATGGATGGGTAGGCCTATATCGAAGTCTGCAGAAGTGGGACATATTAATATTTTGTGTTGACTTTTATCTGTCTGCGAGTGTGAATGCAATATTGGCTGTGTTTTATGACTGTTTAGTTTTGTCTTATTTATGTGTATTTTATAGACACCTACATGTATGTAGGCCTATGGCCCGTGTCCTTATTCTGTGAAAATATACGATGTTCTGTCTGAATTGAAGGCGGTGTGTTGGCCTAGTAGGCCTAATGTTTAGTCAAAGAACAGTTGTAATAGAAGCCCGTTGGTATATTAGATCATGCGGCAGGTGGACTAATTATGTTGCGGTGGATGGTAGATTGGTGCGCTTATAAGTATGGTGTACTGATGGGATTATAACGGCTGCTATGCAATGTGATCGACGGATGAAGAAAATACGAATGTTGGTGTAATTGCAGTGTCGTGGAGTTTACCTCGTATAAGAGTGTGTTCAGAGACTGGGAACGACCCAGCTGTAATGTTATAGTTGATGTTATAACGGTAATGTGATGACAAGCGATTTGCTCTGCAGGGAGAGAAAAATAACAATTAGGTCTACAGATTGCAAATTGTGAATTCGTAACTAGTATGACGTAAGCGCTATGTCATGCTGTGCGAGTTACACATGCATCGTCGAAGGCTTGGGGGACAACACCTTGTATCTCAATGAAAACAAAGCACATAACCCAGCATCTTCGTTGATTAGACCGTAAAATCATTTGATGCAAAATTGCACCTAATTACAGGGGGAAAATATATATGTTCCTGAAAATAAGAAGATGCTACTAAAATACTTATGTTAAAATATCAAGGCAGATCAGTTGTTGGCCATCCTAATCGTTTTATTTTTGTTTGAGATACAAGGTTTTGTCATCTGATCGGATGATATACAAAACCTACTTCACTCCGACAGAGCGTGTTCACTCGGCAGACATTGTTGGCCCGTTTCCTGTCTTAATCAGATAATCGCCTAATTAACTTGAACGAATCACGGATTATCTCTAAAAACAGATGATGGCAAGGGATTGAAACTTTGTAAAAACAAAATGTCCATTAGGGTATTGCTGCTATTAACCATCTTGGCGTGGCTGATGTCGAGACGCTGCTGTAGGGGTTGTGTCTCTTCTTAACACGCTCTAATCAAGATTCAATGTTTTAGTTTGATTAAACAGAACTCTAAAAGTACAGCGTACTATATAACGCGATAATGCAAGCGGAAATTTAAAATTGCAACATGCATCACCTTACACTGCCCGTAAGAATGTCGTGTGACAGCATCACGAGATGTGTATTCCTCTTCAGACATAAATGCACACTTACGTATAGTGGACTCTGTGATTTGGTTCTGTACTTTCACATGCATTGATCAGCAGTGTTGTAATGTTAATTTAAGTTGTGCCGAAACGTTGCAATAAGTGCCGGAGCACCGCGTCCGGGAACGTTCATTATAGGCTTCATACATGTCATTATTACTGTCGGGACGCCCCTACGGACCGTTCCGGCCTCACTGCAGACCAGTACACATCTTCTGGAGAAAGGATTGCTGTTACCCACCAATATTGCGGGCAGCGTATTACCCATCATGATTGGTGGTCGTGGTTCTTCCATGCTACTTTTTTGGGGTGTAAAAAAACCCTCAATGTTCCCTCAGAAAGTGTTTTAAACAACCCCAACCCAGAAACGTATACGTGGAACATATACATTCATTGTAGACATTAAACAAACGTTATACATGTATTCAGATTAAGATAACCTCAATTAATGTATTTAATTAGTTTAGATTTGTGTGCATTCTCTATGCAACAGTTTTTCGAACAGCAAAAATGTTCGTGAAAAATTCGGGTTCGTAGTGTTGGTTAAACAAAATACAATGTACGCTAATGCTGTAGCCCTGTGTACACGCGACTAACATTAACGTAACGATAATTTGCAGTTCTTATCCAACCGATCGCAAACCTGGATACTAGTTGTTGTGAATGTGATGTTAGGGGTACACGTCTAACGTTCGGGCTACGTTCCTGTCTTCTTGGCAAACATTGTACGTAACGTACTGTGTCAGTATATACTGTATTAATTTATTGCGGTAAAGGACATCTTAAGTGAGTGTTTTTTATATAACTGATCTGTATAAATAATGTCGTTGCAGACCAAAACAAAATATAGGCCTATGTAAAAAAGTGTACTATAATTTATTATTTATTACATAATAACCTAAGGAAAGAAAACGCAATCGAAGTCATTTTGGCTCTATTA
>JAVCKS010040205.1:0-11206 GCA_032273685.1 Pteraster tesselatus
AGTCAGCAAGTACTGTAGATTATACGGTAACTGTAGAGTAAATACAGTAGACTATACAGTAACTGTAGAGTAAATACTGTAGATTATACAGTAACTGTAGAGTAAATACTGTAGATTATACGGTAACTGTAGAGTAAATACAGTAGATTATACAGTAACTGTAGAGTAAATACAGTAGATTATACGGTAACTGTAGAGTAAATACAGTAGATTATACAGTAACTGTAGAGTAAATACTGTAGATTATACGGTAACTGTAGAGTAAATACAGTAGACTATACAGTAACTGTAGAGTAAATACAGTAGACTATACAGTAACTGTAGAGTAAACACAGTACATTATACAGTAACTGTAAACTGTAGAGTAAATACAGTAGATTTTACAGTTACTGTATAATTTAAATATTTATGCTACCAAAATGCAAAATGATGTGAAAAGAACTTGTGGTAAAAAACAAATGTGATGTCTATAATGATGGTTTGTTCGTTATGGGTAAAAGAAGAAGAAGTGTGGAAACGGCTGTAGTGATATGTGACGTGCGATACATCCCTCGAGGGTCACCATACCAAACAGACGGCCCTTATGACAAGACGTTTGTCAGACGGACATCGAGCATCACTTAAATCATGTTATCTTACCTACAGCAGTGCTGTAATTTCACCATTCAGGTTGCTCTATGTTATTATGCGACTCGGGTGTTGGCTACAAAAACAGGGGACACGATTGGAAGGGATATCTCTCTGGTGTGGTTTCACCGTGGACAAAAGGTGCCTGGTCTTAAACGGTTTCCTGTTATTGCAACACGGTCCCTACAGGTTTGGGGTTGTACTAATATTTATTAAGGGGAGCGAAAAGGAGGGTTTGGGGTTAGGGTTGAGGGTAGGGTGTATATATGTACACCTTTCTCCCCACCCTTCCCCCTCCCTCCACAATCCTTTCCATCACGCCCTCAACTGGTTGGCAAAATGAAAACAAATGACATCAGAGTAGAGAGAGCACTATACTAATTATGTCTCAGTGTAATACAGAAAGGTCCTAGTAAAACAGTCGAATAGTTGTGGGGGGGGGGGGTGCAGATGGCGCGGCAGTAGCCCTGTGCTTTCCTCGATCCCCACCTCGGTAGGACCAGGGTTCGAATCTCGAAGTTCGATCCCCCACCCGAGAGCTCAAGCTACTCCCGCTTTACGTTCCACCGCAACGCCGGTTCTACAAACCGCATATATACCGCCCTCTATTTGTTCATCTCTAATAACCTCCCCCCAAGTTAGTGTCGCTTTCGATGTCATCGTCTTGTTTATCTTGCTCGATGAAGCCGAGTCTCTGTCTCTCTCACACCATCTTCTCCTCTCTGCCTCCGTTCAGATCGCAATGATTGCACTTCCATCATTTACCGCTGAAACCCACCCACTAATCGAAATCTAAACACGACGGAACGGTCTTTTAATTTAAAAACCCAACCCCTTATCCCCTGGAGGAGGAGGGGGAGGATGAAGAGGAGGAGGATGAGGAGGAGGAGGACGGGGAGAGGGAGAGGGGGCTGACAGCCAACGTCGATTTACACTGAGTGTGTACATTCTACAAGGAACGAAAACACCGGAACATTTTCTCTTCCTTTTCTTTATTTCTCTCTCTCTCTGTCCTTCCTTCTTAGATTCGACGGGACAGATCTTAATTGGTACAAATGCCGTCATAAAGCTTTCGCCCCTGTTTTTTCCCCTCTTTTCCCTCCGATCTATGAGTCGTTCTAATTCCTAATGGCCGAAGGCACACGGCAAGATCGGACCCCAAAAAATAGCACATACTACTCTGGCGCGTATCATACCTCGAGACGGGCTCGTCGAAGATCTGTTTCGAAGGGTTCGTAATTGGTGCAATTTTTTTCTGTATTGTTTTAAAAACCTATCGCCTACAGCAACTACCCACCAAAAACATGACTGGGATGGGGGAGACAGGTTGAACAGAATAAAGCGAATGTTTGGATTGCGACTGTCGGATATCTGTGGGTGCCTTTCAACGATCATTGCCTGAACTGTAGGCAAGGGAAGACACGCATTAAAGAGGTATGTGTACGCGGAACGCCATTGGTTCAACCATCGTTGGAACACTAATTCACTGTTTGAAATCTTTTGGAGCCTTAGTTCCGTGTAAGAGCCTCAGTCAGTCAGCTGTCGGAACCCCAGCCCACTGTCGGAACCCCAGCCCACTGTCGGAACCCACTGTCGGAACCCACTGTCGGAACCCACTGTCGGAACCCACTGTCGGAACCCACTGTCGGAACCCACTGTCGGAACCCCAGCCCACTGTCGGAACCCCAGCCCACTGGTAGAAATATTCCATTATCAGAACCTTCTTCCTTCTGGCGGAACTTTGCTTCGCGGAACACTATTTTCCACATTGAAACCATATTCCATTCGAAACAATACTTTTCAGAAGGTTATAATCAAATCATCTTCTTGCCAAAAAAAGAAGGGTCTTCGTCGAAATCTCCTCAACCTATTAAAGTGATTGTGTTGACATAGGCAGCTAGTTCCTCAAATCTCCCACGAATGTTTTTCTTAGCCGTGTCGTATATAAAAGGATTCGGCGTCTATATACGGTACCAAATACACGCGGGATTATGCAAAGTTTATACGCTATCGGTATGGTTTCCAATATTTTCGTTTGGCATTAAAAAAACTCGACTCCATGCAGTTGCTCGGGGATAATCTTTTAATGAGAACGAATGAGGCGGTGCGGTACTGCTAGCACGCGTCTGGAGGGACGGAATGATTACAGTGGTCTAGGGGATAGGGATGGGTGGACGGTACAGCTAGACAAGGAGGGCAGTAAGGCGGTCGCTATGTACGGAAAGTATCCCCTGACCCAAAATGGACAATGGCTGTTTATTGGTGGCGCGTCCACAACAAACGCCTACATTTTGTAGGATTGTATAACCATCGAATAATGTGATTTTCATATTCTGTATTTGTTCGTATTGACGTGATATCACCGAGCAGCCTGCGACGTTCGATGGCATCAAAGAAATAAAGGATACTCGTGTATTAGCTCCTAGGGAAAGTTACACCCATTTGCGAAGTGGCGGCCGTGGCTAGGTGGCTAACAAATTGCACAATACTGGACTGCTCACAGATGGAGAAAAGCGTTAAAAGAATTTTTTTTATTATATATAAGAAGGCAAGATGCATTATGCAATTGCGCAGAGGACGCCCTCTGTTGACTGTCTAAGCTGGAAGAAGGGGGGGAATTAAATTGGCGCCCGGGGACAATCGTTGTGGGGATAAGGAAATCCTATATAAGATGATCCATCGGGATCTGAACTAATCGGATTAACGGGGGGGCATTGTAAAGCATTACCGTTGATTAACACTTGGGAATGAAACTGGAGATATTTGGACGAATTTTAACTGTTTTCACTTTTTGTCTTTCCGGGTAGGGGCATTAAGTACTGTAAGAGCTGCCGTCACTCGCAGGGGGAGTAGATTGAGAGTGTTTTAATATTTGTGCTCCAAATTTCCCTGCCGGTAACCCCGCTCCAGCAAGCATGAATAGTGCTCCAATTAAATCATCCCCGCCTGGTAAAAGAGAAGACCAGAAGAAAAAAAAATCATAATAAAAAAAAATAAAAAAAACAGCTAAAAAAAAGTGAGCCGCGGTTTCTGGGCCGCGCGACCCGATGCGAACTTTATATGATTTAAAAATAATCAGATTTTGACGGGATATTCATCCGTACTAATGCGTTATTATCTGTGCAGCGAAAAGGATGAGTATAGCAGGGAGGGAAAAGACTCCAAAGACTCCAGAAAACCAGTTTATAACTTCACGCAATAAACGTAGAAACACTTGGAAATTGGACGGACTGAACTCCATGTAACTATCTTTATAAACAACATGCGAGTCTGAACAAAGCTATATATACAGGCTCAATCAAAATACGGGATGGGTTTACATGACCCGAAGGCGCTGGCTGTGCGCCCGAGGCGTAGGCACCGAGATAGATGACATGTACAAGAGCACTAGCGGTGGAATAAGAATTAGGTTTGGAACCACTCGAAACGAAGAGAGGAGGGCAGAGAGAGAGAAATCCTCCCACCTCACCGCCGTGCATTGCTCGCAGAACCCGGGCCGGGGCTGATGTCGTTTATTCATCATACGAGCACCGTTCGAAATCTCGGGCAAATTCTCGCTCTCTCTCTCTCTCTCTATAACCTTTCTCCGTATTTTTTTTAATTTTTTTTCGATTATTAATGAAAACGGAGCCGTGAGAGTGGAACAGGAAAGTGGGTAAAATGGGAATCTATAACGTAGCCTGAAAGCTAGCAACAAACACGCTCGAGTCTTCCCTCCCGCCCGGCCACCGAGCTCATACATTATTTCGGCGTCCATTTACCTTTCCCGTTGGCAATGTATCCACCGCGGGACTGGGACGTACGAGTGCTGCACGGTGTTATTACGTTCGTGTTTGTCGCATGGATAATTTATAGGTGAGCGGCCCGGGTATTTTCGCGTTTTTCAAACAGTTTTATCAGCCGAAGAGTTCCATCATTGGCACCAAGAAAATCTATCCCACAATGATTAGCATTTTCTGAAGCCTGTCTGGCTGCATGTGTTTGCCCTTTCTACTAGCCTTAGAATGATATAAATGTTTGGTGCGAAAGGGGATAGCATTTCCTTACCAAAATGGCAGACAACAATCATTCATTTTCGCCGATGGATTTGTTTGCGTCATGTTAATAACATACCAGATTATCAATTCTTTCCAACTTTCCAAATTATTTCCAAAATTGATTGAATTGGTTGAAAATTTAAGAAGAAGAAAAGTGCAAGATAAGTAACGAAATTCGAAACGTTTGTCGATTAGTATATTGCAATTTTTACGCTTTGTGTTCATAAACTTAGATTTTCGGGGCACGAATAGGCGCGTCATGACTTAATAAGTTCAACCTATTCCATTACACTTATAAAATTAAACTTATTTAAAATGCCAAGTATTATACTGCCACAAACTGCGCACCATTCGGTTCTCAAGCATTGACGTAGCACACCACGTGATGTTTACGTTTCCAGGTTCAAACCACTCATATAGAGAAATGGATAGCGCATCAGTCAGTTGAAGCACCGGTCCGCCATCTTACTAAGCGGAAAATCATTGATTTAGAAAGGTTTCGTTGGGGGGGGGGGAAATATCGCGGCCAAGCATTGTGGCATTTGTGCCCAAAATTCAGTCAAATACGAATGAAATCCGAGTGAATAGCTCGACCAACACACAGGAGGAAACACCGGTAACAAAAAGCGCACGTGTTTTGTTTGCAGCCGGAAGCGCGAACATCGAATGACAGGTGACGTCACACTAAGGACTGAATTGGACAACCGCCGCGAAACCTGCTGAAACGAGGTCAATGAAGAGCCAAAAGCGACTGGAGGAGAAACTATACACCAAGGCAGTAATGACGATACATGCATCCAGGATATGGTGAACTCTTTACAAAGCAACTTAAAGGGGCAATGTCGTATTAGCCAAGATATTCACCAAGATATTATATTCTGTAAACCCAATGGGCGGTCATCGAACTCCAAGGGTGTGGGTTAGAGGTCAACAACCAAGTACATTACAAGGCGATTATTCACCGAGAAAGGAACCACTGCGTTACCTATACCCCGGCACCACCCCCCTCAATACGAAGCCCATATTTTGGACGCGTCGTATAATGTTCTGTAATACCACATGTATAAAATAACCCACATATTATCTCCATTACAAATAATAATGATGAATATTATGCCTGTAACTACACTCAAGGAACCCGCTTGTCATCGCGTGCATGCACACCGATACGGGGCATCCATGCATACCATCACGCCATTATATAATGTACACGATCCCTCTATTAAATTACCAAACAATTTGCATATTAAATTAGGAGAATAAACAGAGTGAGAGATACGAAACGTAGGCTCAAGTTCCCCCCACCCCCTCCTCTGCTGGATAAAGAAAAATAAAGAAGAAGAGAGACCCCACTGACGTATGTACACGGGGGGTGCCGGCCATAAAACGTGTCAATTGCGGTAGCATGAATTCAGTTAGGGGCGTTTTGCGTAAGTGCATTTCCAATTGGAGGTGCACTTATTCTGTTAGAATCGCTGATGAAGAGGGGGTTTTCGTCCTCCTCGCTCCCACACCTCTCGCTGTCCGTTCAACTCTTATATAGACAAACATGTCACTCTCTAAGTCGGCGCGGCCACATCTTCATAATCTTATACCGCTTGCTTGAGTGCATGCACGAGCTGGCATATTTTAATAATCGCCTCCCGCATCTCAAGTCGCATCTCGGTTACGCTAATGAGTGGGCGCACACCTCCTATGGTACGCCTTCCACCGCATGAACTTCGAGCAAATTGCAGACGTCTTGGACGAGACTAATATTTCTCTTCGCACTATGAACGTGTGACGACCGGTTCATATACTGCGATGCGAAAATGACGTCATACGTTCGCTGCGAATTATTCACAAGAGTTGAAAAGTACATTAGTCATGACGTAATGTTGACGTAAAATTCGATTCGCATGAAGTATGAACCGACCTTAACGCAGGAAAGTGTGCGCACCGACGGCGGTGTGTATTGACTCCTAACAACGGGTTATGCCGTATTTCCATTGTTAGCTTCCAAGAGGGTCAATCGCTGCTTGAAATGTTTCAAAATATTTAGATAAACCTATCTAATTCCACAAAATCATGAGTAGATGTACTGACTCGTGCACACGGAATGAACAATAATGTTTAGTTTTGCTTCGCAATTCAAACGCGAATGTATACCGCGTCCACTTTGACGGCATGTTGTACGTATACATGCCTTGTTTAATCTCTGCTTTCTGTAATTCAACTAAATGTTTGTCTTATTTAAAACATATCTTTCGGGTGACGAGATCTAATACATGTTTAAGCCCACCGTGAGTCTGCTTCGTGAGCAAGGGACGGGTGCCCGGCCACAAACCAAGCGACGAGCAGATGGTTTAACAAAAAAGAAACAGGTGGAACTGGTAGAAACCCACCACGGAATCTTCATGTGAAAATCTTATTTCTGAAAGACTATCATCCTTGAGCAAACCTCGTGGGTTTCCCCAGTTCCTGGGGCATTCCTCCCACCAACTAAAGCCGTAACTTATTCTCCCCTATACCCAGGGGTTGCGGCTGGAAGGGAATCCAGCGTAAACATTGAACATGTGGGCAAGACCCACACGGCAGCAACCCCGCACGCGTAAGTGGGATAAAGCTGGAAGGTAGGAAGGAAGATGACTAGAAAGACTTCTTTCGTCCAAAACAGAAAATTAACCAATAAATCCTACAAATATTATTGCACCTTTAACAAGTTATTTTCAGTGCAGTATTCCCCCCCCCCCCATATAAAAAAAAACCTTCCCAGGCCAATAAACTGAAGGGGAAACATGTTAATCAAGTGTTTTCTTATAACTTGGCCTAAATTAAACCACGGAGCTAGTTCTTTGTTGTTTTAATGATTAATACTGCTGCGCCCAAGTCGAGAAGACAAGAAAATCGAGGATAGAGTGTGATAGAGAAGAAGGAGGGAGGGGGAAGGGGGGGGGGGGGGGGGGGGGGGGCTGGGGGGGGGTGATACGAAGTGGGGTCGACGTTCTCAGCTTATAGCACACAAACCCCCCGCAGTGCCCGCACGAAAGACAGACCACGTCTGCCCGTTGGTGAAGGATCTTATTAATTAAGTACAATCTCTTAAATTAATCCCTGGCGATCATCCCTCGGGGGCTCCGCGGAGGAAGCTTCTTGCAAGAGGTGAAATATACAGAGAAGGGGAGCGGGGTGTGTGTGCCGCGCCAGAGCGGAGTAATGAACGGTAGGCAGACACGGGGAGAGTAAGGTACGCTTTACGGCCAAACACGGGCAGGTTCCTTTGAGTCACGCTTTCGATGTTGGGTCGCGCCCGACGGCTGATTCCGTCATCATACCGGTACATCTCAAGATAATGACAAGCGTCAACTTCTTACAAACAAACTGCCTCTTTCTCTCTTTCTATTAACCCTTTCCCCGGTGAGGATGCTCGGTTGCGTACATTGTTTACTCGTCGAAAACAAAGTGATCGTTAAAGGCCATGTTACTTCGAGTTTCCTAAAACAATAATGATGGCTCGAGTTACAGGGCGCTCGCATCTCGGTCCCAAGGTCGTGAGTTCGAGCCCAATCCCCTCTCAGTCCACCCAGCTGTAAATGGGTAGATTGTCTCATTAAGATAATGAGCGAATAAAGGCGGTGGAGATGAGAACTAGTCACCCACTACAATATACCGAGACCCAGGAATATAATCACTCTATACTGAGATAGGAATGAAACAGGCAAGATATCTCAAGAGAGAAACAGAGCTGTAGCGACTACGCACTATTTGACAAGTCTGATTGCTTAACGGTTCCAATCGGCAGGTTCCATTGTTGTTCTTTGTGAAGTAGAGCCTCTATTCTCCTAATGAGAGAAGCTACCCCATTTACAGCTTGGGGGACTGAGGGAGAGTGAATTCGTTCGAACCGTCCATAATTTGTGGGTATAGATATAAGCAATCGCGATCTCCTTTCGTTCTGATTAGGCCTAGCGATTCAAGCCAGACGTGCCCTTTCAGGTAGCGTTTGAACCGTAACGTGAAGCACATTGACGATATACCACGTGGGCACTCGAAACATAATATTGCTTGCTATATTTCCGGGTCTATGTTGCCGTTACCGCTCCAATATTTCCACTAATGAAACCCGCACGGAACAACGGATCCTCGGTGTCGGAAGTAAGAAGGCAGGTAACGGGCTCATAAAACAGCCGTCGTCCGAGGCTCATCGCCCCAAAACCTCGTTTTGGCTTGCATGCCTGCTGGATGCGAATAAACCGAAATAAATCCAATATTTCATTGGGTTTCTCACCGCTGTGATCTTATCTACACGATGCCATAAGGGGGTAATACTCACCCAACGCAGAGAAACGGCCCGCCGCGGGGTAAGAGGGTGTGTGTGTCCGTACGTACGCTGTGTGGAACTTGGGAATGGTCTATATGTAATGATGTTCTATCCTTCACTCCCCCAACTCCCATCAACTATTACTATAGTGATAAACAGACTAAGAAATCTGTACTGTCAATATTACAAGACATCTGCCATGTAGAATGTATAAGTAGTATGTTATTGGGTAAATGGCACCGATTGACCTTTGACCTAGGGAGCATTTACCAATAGTCCAAGCAGGATCGGTCCTAGGCCCACAATGCTACTATGAACGACTGTACCAGTTGGGGATCCAGCCAGCCAATGCCCAATGTTACAATACTAATAAAATGGTACAACATTTGTTCTAAAATTGCCTGAGAAATGCAGAAGAAAGCATGAAAACAGATTTCAACATATTTTCGGGGGAGGGGGCATGCCCCCTGAAATATAGGTCCGCCCCTGCCTGTACATATCCTGCCAAACAGCGGCCATCTTGTGCGGCAGTGCTGTATTCCTATTGGACAAGCGTTGCTGGGTGCTTTGTTCTATGATCAGCGCATACGGAAGTGTCACAACAGGAAACATGTGAATATTTGTGTGTATATTTACGTAAATATTCATGAATTAAATGTCGAAATGCTTTACGAAAATATTCGCAATCTACGATGACCCTTCAGGACCACCGTAGCACACAATATGTAAAGGGACCCTTGTTTTAATTCCTCGGCAGAAGTTGTCAATAACTAAGTTTGTTTAGCCGTGGGGACACACCGGACGAGCAATAGTATTAGTATTGATAGGTATATCCCGACGTGTTTATTTGCGAGCCAACCAGACCGATTTGTGGAAAATTTTGTAATGCAAATAGGGTTGATATTTTTTTTAATATTATTATTTCAGTCACGGCCGGTCTGTTTTCAAGGCGGCTGTTTTGTGATCGATTGGACGGACTAATCACGAAGTTTCCTCACGTTTAGAACCACTCGAGTGTACGTAATAGGTGAAAAAAGAAAAATTACTACACTGAGTCGATTTGCTATCGAGAACTTAAATCTATAAGATTTCTTCTCGAAGGAATGGTTGATAATGTTATATTAAAGCAAAATTAGGTCGTAGTTTTTTTTGTATGCATATTAATTGGAAATAACAAAAGCAAAATCGGTCCACGACACTTCCGGTACCCAAGGGGTTGGGTGAGGTGCACACGGGGGCCGACCGCTCCCCCTCGGGGAGGGGTGGCGACGTTGGTTGGAAGGAAACATCGCGTTTCCCGCGCGTTATAACGTATGCAAATCACGATTTCGCACGGGGGAACGGAACCCAAACCAAATCGAAGGATTGTGTTGACGAGTATTTTATTTACTTTTTTTTATAGAGGGCGTAGGGCGGTGATGTTCTTGACTTTTTGTTGACTACTTGGTTCACACTTCCCATAAAACAATAATTTATCAGCACAATAATTTATCGCATTTATAAAATGAGCGGTGCATCTAAGTGTTCTGTACTACTGTTACCAAAGATACCGAAATAATATATCTGCCAAGTTATACTAAAATCACGGGACTGGCCGATATGCCACGACCCGGAAAGTTTGGGCCGCAGGTAGGCCTACCATCCGACGGGAATAATGCCCACCAACGACATAATTATATTTTAACCTAAGTTCATGTTTAGCACATTCTGTTGACAAGCGAACGATCCTATAGCAAATACTGAGACAAATTTGAATATAACAATATTTGACTGGTTAAATCTGCACGGTCTATACCGCTCCCCATTTACCATTTCATTTATCGTCAAAAGTCAAATTAAAACATGCTACACAATATATTATATTCATTTCTGCACACACTCACGCAGACAAATTGATTGAACATTGTCAGTGTACATTAGTGGAAATAGTTCTAAAATATTACAGAGAGCTGTATCCGTATGACCCATAGACCCACATCCCACGGTATACCTCTCGACATTTAGCTTTCTTCTAGACAGACACAGACACGCTTATACGACCTCGAACAGAAGTGAATCAATTGTTAGTGCACAATGATCTTTTTAAAATTGTAAGTTGAACGGGGAATGGCTATACAATTTACTTGGGGAACCAAACATGGGATGTTGTGAATGGGGTCAGGGGGGAACTGGGGCCAATTTCATAGCGCTGCTAAGCACACGTTTTGTGCTTACGGGCGTTTTATCATGCACAAACCCTATG
>JAVCKS010040271.1:11610-26561 GCA_032273685.1 Pteraster tesselatus
AAATATACAGTTTCGCTTAATCGCTGCACGATCTCGCGGCGTCGATGCTAGGTCCCAGAAACGAGAACCCGGCTGAAAACCCACCCCCCCCATCAATAATACGAATGATATTGCAACTTTTATAAATGCCACAATTTTACGTCTACGTAAGCATATAGTCTTAAGACGGCCCGCACGCGCCAGAATCAGAAATGGGAGATATTTTGTGGTGGGTCCGGTATCATTTCTGTCATCCCGATGATAAAGTACACGTGGCTTGTAATGTTACATGATATCTATAGGGTATCTGCTGATAGGGATGTCAAACGGCGGGCGACACTCTACACCGGCAGCAATTTCAATGCCCCGTGCTTCGCCGGTTTAATATTACTCTATACACGTATCAAGCATGGCTTCTTTTGTAATTGGCCATTCTCTGTGACAACAACAAAAAATATATTTCCAGAGATGTAATAAAAATAGTAAAGTTTATTTTCAGTTTTCATGACATTTGTTATTGTATGTACATTTTCTTTGCAGTCTGAAACGGCAGAACTCCATTGTTTTATATTCTCCCAAAAATATTTACACCTGTAGCGCCCTCTGTTGGTAATCCGTTTTACAGCGCCCTCTGTGGGGGTGGGCGTAAAGGATCGATTGCATTTTATAATTATTACATTCACGTATTTTTAATGACATAAGTGATTATTTTGCAAAAGTACTTATCTAGGCTATGCTTATACTTGAAAAGAGGGCGTAGTCGCTGTTTTTACAGAATGCAAATTATCCGCGGCTCACACTTAACAACTCCACTCCTCCACCCTGAGGCAAAAATTAGTAGTCGGAGAAGCAGAAATCCAAAATGTGTTCATATTTATTGGATATAAGTGCCAGGGACAAGGTGAGGCGGCTGGCTCGAGCCTTGCTGGCGGCCTGGGAGCTTTAAACGACACCCTGCGTTTCACACAGTTCTGCGGCTTCGTCAACTCTCACGAAGGTGGGTTAATGGAGCCCGGATTCCGATATCACATATGGATATATCACATCATAATACGGTAGCTTAAAGCACAATAACCACTTAGTGGCTGCATCGTGGCCTTTACAATCAGAAAAAGTCATTTTGTTTTTGTCACGGTTGATTATACTACTAGGCGTTACCGTATGTGCCCGCCATTTTCACGCCCCGTGGGCTGTAGGCACATAGGCCTAGGCAAAACAGAATATAGCAAACAGAAAACTCATAAATATAAAACATTGTGGCAAGATTTTAGGCCTGATATAATATTAATAGCTAAAAACAATAACAATGGAAACTGCCTATAACCACATTAGACGCTTAGTGTAACTGTAGTTAAAGGGACAATGTCATTAGGCTAAATACACCGCCCTCATTTGGATTCGAGCCTCGAATTCTAGGTTTGTACGATCATAAAAAAGGCAAAAACCTTAATTGTGGATTTAATTAGGTCTACTACTACAGATCAGCCCAAGCTTATCGTTATTTATCTTCAACTTAGAGTGGTCTAGCTTGGTAAATCACAAACTACACCGTTCGCGAAATTATCCGACGCTTTATTACGTACCGGATGTACCATTGATTACTTCCGGTCTGAAAGATAAACCTTCGAAAGTTCACATGCATTCATAGTATGACGGAGCCGTAACAAGATGTTATTTATTATTATCAGTTTTAAGATAAATATTGATAATTTATTGCGTTCATAAAAAATCTTTTGCAATTACTTTAAACTTGGCCTTTTTGCCAAAACGTTGTGATTCGAATATTATAACAAAAAATACAAACAGTTACAGGAAATATTATCTGTAAAGTTCATTAGATCTGCTTCAACAGCAAAGTCATCACATATAAGAAGCAAACCGAAGACAAGAAATGAACACCGTTTAAAAACCGCAAGGGAAAATCGCTCTAAAAATCACAGACTCTAATCCTTTTGAGTACATTTTTTAAAGAGTGTTACAAGTCTTGGAGGAACCTTAATCCTATAGTTGCCTTTCCCTAGGAGAGGATTATGCCTTGTAAGAGGCTTTTTCACTCACACATCGCATCAGGTGGACAACCGGGACAGGAAGAGATTGCCGCGTTATCGTGGTACCGCTGGGAAATCGCCTTAGATTTTCCTGGTATTTCGTTACGACAACAATACTATTAGCACATTACGACCATGTCCAGGTATAAGGCGAGGTGTGAGGTTCGCGCAGCCGCAGTGTGGCTTTTAGTTCTATTCAATAGTGTAATTCACGCTAATTTTAGCCCCGGTACGGACGTGGGTATACGCGTCGTAAACAGTACAGGGGACAGGACAGATCGACGGCGGACCATATTAGTAACAAGCCCGGCCCTCTCAAAACCTATAGATCTGTCTCCCGAGTACGGTCTATACTAGAGAAAAACACCCATGAAAATGGGTCAAATAACCCATAGGCCGGCCACATGCATGGGAAAATAATCCTCCAAATGTCGACCCCTGTCTGGCTTGCCATAGATTTAAACCCGGGAACTCTAAAAGTGAAGGTGTGATCGAAGGGTATCCATGCTACACGTATACACATGACCGTCGCTTTTTGGTGTTCGTTGGTGTACTGTTTGGAAAACGAGTATATTCCTGGAATACCGATCATGTCGATATCATTGGGTCTATAGGCTTTCCTCCAACTTCTAAAACCGTACCGATAATTTATTCTGGAGCTAACCTCAGCGATGGCCTAACATCCCATCCAGGGGGAATAATACTCTCAGTTGTTTCATAGAGAAAACCGGCGGCACGCGCCGGCCTGATGAGCCATAGGCTCAGGACGGATTCCCACCAGCAACTCGGCGATAAAACTGCTCAATAAAACTTAAAATATAACACACGTACAGTAATCCGGCAATAAAAAGAAATCCCATATAATCAAAGCCAAGATCCTTGCGGTTCGAATGTGTGATACAAAACCTAAATCCTGAAAGTTTGGAACGACGCTACGATTTAGACTATGCCTCATGGTTAACATTCGCACGCTGTACATTATGCATACGCATCCACGAAGACATTGCCCTTTGCGGGCCGTTGAACGTCAGTCCATCTGATAATAATTCGACTGGATGATACAATCTCAGCCTTAAAGGCGCACTGTCGTCTGACGGTCCATAATTTCACAAGCAGGCAATTTTGTTTGCCACAAGATGAACGGTGCGATGATCATCAACAAGATAACGTCTCATCTTCGTTTGATTGGTATAGTTGTAACCCAATACAAACTTCAAGTTGAGGATGTTGTCTTCTGTGTGGTCTTACGAACCTATTATAAACTCGAAGCTGAAATCCGCGTATTATGACCGAATTAGGGCGCCCTATTCAACCTGACAATAGTGTCCCTTAAAAAGGTATATAGGCCTATATATATAAACGAGTGGAATATAGATGATATGCAGATAATTAAGGCCAGACCCGAGCCGACAGCACAGCCACGTATATTAATAGAGCACATCGTGCGATCGATGCTCCCTCCCCTTCCTGCAGAAAACACATTATTGCGAGATGGCGCCGGTAATCGCGCTCTATAATTTCGATACTGAATCTAATTCCAGAATAATTTCATTCGGTGGATCTTGGTGGGCCGTGGACTGGTGACAGACTGGGTTGAGATGTCTAGACCCTTAAAACCAACCACTCATCAAGTATATATGACCCTCTTTGCGTGGCAATAAAAATAGGCTCTTCGGAACGATAGCATAAATGGTTGCCCATGCACAAGTTATGGATTTCTTAACGGTATATCACGTATCTATTTGTATCTTTCTGTAAGGTCCGCGTCATGAGCAAGTGGTAAACCCCAGAAGCATATCTATGGATAGAACCTACACGAGGTCCGGTGGGTGGAGGGGGGCTGCAACTTTGAAATTCTGAGCAAACTGGATTAGAACCAAGGTCCCCTATCTACCGCAGGTAGTCAGGAACCTGCGTATAGCCTAGATTAATTCGGTATAAGCCAAATTACAAATTGCCGGTGGCACAAAACGGTTTTTACTAAAAATAAATTGCATTATCCTTATACTGTACATCGCAGGGTTTTTTATACGCTATAAAAGAAGGTTCATGTATAGAAATAATACGCATCCATCACTGGGTATGAAACGGATGTTTTCAGACACTTAGCGGCACGATGTGTGCAGCTTTGCGATGCTCAACCAATAATTCTCTCCCGGTACGACTTGGAGTGTTTTGAGTAGTATTGCTATATCAAACGAATTGCTTTTAATGTAATTCGTAGCCAGTTTTTATCAAACCTACATTAAATAGTCCACGATGTTTTCACTTTACTTGAAGGACAACACCATGTTTCTCTTGTGTCTTTTACGTGCTTCTGTTTATTAATTTGCAATTTATGTCAAATCACAATTATGTAAAAATTATTGTGGTAGAAATAAAATGAGCAATAGGCCTAACACACAGGTCCCCGGCGGGACTAAATGAAACTGCATATATAGGTATGGACTGTCGGGACGTTCACAATAAACTACATGCTGTATTATCAAAGTATGATGTCAAGTTTACATATTTGCAATGGATTGGAAAACCGCGTCAACCCATGACAGACCGCGGGCTATAACAGACAACAACACGGTACAGTTATCCTACGCATTCCCGCCCCGAGACAACACAGACTTCACTACACCTCAAACCTTTCTTGACATTTCGTTCTATCACACTGCACTTTACTCTCACGTACATAAGCTTCTCTTTATAAGAAGTCACCTTCGTTAATAAGAAAGAGAGAAATGTCGCTACCTACAATCGATGCACAACAAATCCATATTTTGCCTTTTAGGCATTTCCATTAAAACATTTTTGTTAGTTTCCATTGACCATTCTGCAGGTAATAACCTTAACAATAATATAAACTGTGTTGTTCAGGGTGTAACGCGGTATCGATTGGGTATGGACTTGATGTAATGACGTGCATGGTATAGCGTCGAAGCATGAGTAATAATATATCGTAACAAAACATTCTTTTCACATCTTGGCCTAGGTTCAATTTTGGTGGAATGGAGCGGTTACAAATCATCTTGTATTGTCTTAAAGATGTTCTGTCGAATTTCAGTCCGATTTTACCTTAAGAAATAATGTTAAATGTTAATTTTAGTACCTTAGCGTATAGAAGTGATATTCTGTATGGCCCGAAAAAATTTTTTTGTAGAATGTATACATTCCTAATAAAGAGCCCTTTTTAAGCAAACCCCCCAAATTTTGCCCAGTTAACCTATAATTGGCTGCGCACAGCTTACGATTTAACCGCCAATGGGAGACCGACTTTGGAGTTTTTCAAAGATATATAAAATGTTTAACAGCAAGGGCGTAACTTTTAATCATTGATAGCGTACATCGTCGGCAAATTGTTTCGTATGAATTTTAAGAGAATCCACCACAATCATATACAACTCATATCGTCGCTGTTTATTTATTGCTTGATTCGTTACATCTCTACTCGTTTGTGTTTTTTGTATTTTTTTCCAAACCCGAGGCTGGTTCAGCCGAAGGTTTACTGCGTCAAGGCGTTTCATATTATATGTACTTAATATTAAATATATTATTTAATACTCTAATGGAAGCAGCGGTATGGGATACCTACCTGCCGCTATACATGAGATGAAAGACCAGCACGCGTTTTCAAACGGTCCTAAACATGATTCCTCGATCGGCCCAAGGGATGTTCGCGAGAGGGATGGAATAACGATATGCAGTCCTGCCATAACAATACCCACTCTACACATTCAAGAAATTACTGCTCAAACTATGACAATAAGGTATAATAATACACTCTAGACCGGATGGGAATTTAATAATAATATTTTTAATAATCCGCAATATAATTTATCATCCAACAGAGTAAATTACGGGTAAAATTGTAACATTATTTGTATTGGGGACAAAATATCTGTTAACCATGGCAATGAATTTACTCTGGCCCATGGTAATCTGGTATGGTACGACTTGAATTGAACTGAATTGAATGTCTATAACTTAGTTACGCTTTAGGGGAGGATTGAAAAACTATCCTCTGTTCGGAAATCAATCTTGAAGTCTGCATGCTCAAATACTCCGGTACTAACCGGTTACACACCATTACAACGCTGCTTCATTACTTACAAAACTACGAAGTCGGTGATTAATATTCACAATGGTAGCAGAATGATGGAGCTGTATTGACAATGTCTCCACAGTACAGGTATGGCCACATCCGACGGGTTTACCGTTATATATAGGTATATCATGTGACGAATAGTATCATTTCAACCGGGGCGACAAGTTGCTGGAAACTGCATGTGTCGAGACTGCTCTCTTATTCTGTAAAGGCCCCCCACGGCTCACAGTAATCGTGAAGGTCGTGAGTTTAATCGGCAGGAAGAGCAGGAAGAGCGGAAAGGGGAAAATGGTTTTTAAAAGTGTAGCCTCCTTTAAAAATATAATCAACTCAGGTCTGAGATCTCACCATCCTGCTGCGGGCTTAACCCATCAATTCGTAAGTAGGTTAATTCAATTCATCGAATGAATAACGACGATTCTTAATAGATCGTCCCTTGTGGTAATTTAAACAATTTAATTTGGCTGCGATCGCTTAATGACAATAACCAAAACGCCGGAAGGATTACCCGACGTTTGGTATTATCTCGGCTTGTCTATAACAACGTTTTATCAAATCCATTAGGCTCGACACTGTACAATTCATTTAAAATTAAAGAACAAAATACTGGATAAACTGTGTCTCTGTTGCAACGAAATTACGAATCGCCGAAACTAGGAATAATATTGTAATTGTGTGAGTTCGTGCCAGCGTAGTAGTATCTTCCATTTTAGGAGTGGGGGTGGGGTCGGTATAGTAATAAGAACGATACATAATATTTATGACCCTAATCCTTATCCTAATCCTAACCCAATGTGAATGCTAACTCTAGTCACGGGGTTAGGGTTGGGAGGGGTTAGGGTTTGGGTCATACACTTATTTTTTGTATCCTTATTTACGAATACTATACCTACCCCACCCTGGAAGACACTACTACTCTGGCACGAACTCACACGATTACAATATTATTCCTAGTTTCGGCGATTCCTAATTTCTCCACTCTCCACGTATATACCTCCCCGGGGTCGGGCGATGACTGAGTGGTACTTCCATCGCCTTAGCTGTTCAGGGTTCGATTCCCGGCGGTGCTGACCGAGTTTTTGCCCCTATAGGCCTACACCTAACCCCGCGGGTTTCGACAATCTAGTATACTGGAGATTTGTTCACGCCTCTATAAAAGCGCAGGGGATATTGCCTAACGATATGCCTACCCACCGTACAGTAATAATTGGCGAGAACTCTTTTCATTATGACGCAACGGTTTTTACAGTCTCCCAAAGGAATCCACACTACATAAACCTATGCAGCAGCTGGTAATATAGCCACGGGAATAACATTATCGTACAGTATAAGAAGTTAAGAACATAAGACACGAGGATGTGTTTTTGTGCAAATCTGTTTCCGCCCCTCTAGTCAAAGATAATTGACTGTGTATGGGGTATTAGATGTTCCTGTTAACGCATGCACTGACCATCATTATCTTCGACAACGATGAAGAATTGACAGCTGTACATTTGGCGCAAGGTGTTAAGTTCCACAGCTAGCGGGGCCAATAAGAAATCGAAACTGAGGTCCGTATATTACAAGGTCGTCTTGTCCTGTGCCGGTAATTGCCGGGTGACGCTACCTTGGCACGGATGACAGTTTCGGCTCGGCCCAGGGCGCAATCAAGCATGAGTTGCCGTTCCATAAACCTAAAGAACTCTACGTCGTGTAGATGTCCCCTATAGTTAGGACCTCATTCGAGTTTGTGCTGAGGTTGACTACTGTACGCCGGGGTTGGCGTACGAAATATGCATACGGGCCAGTATATCCATGGTATCCCAAATAACGTTTGGGATACCAGAAATGAAATTACAATTGATCCAAATCACCAAATGTATCAGCAGGAAAATTGATATTCGCCTGGAGCCTATTATATAAGAAAATCTCAAATTAGTTCATTAGCACGAGCCGCACGAGCGCCATTTTTTAAAGGCCACTCGTTGCTGGTATTACAAGTCAATAACACAAATTTCAATAAGTAAGTCGTGAATTTTCATTTCAGAACGTTTTTATTATAATAATTGTATTAATTGACGCCGCGATACAAGCAATGTTTTTTGTTTACGAGCTAGGGAGATCACGACAGTCAGGCCTACAGCGAAAGGATCATCAACCACGCCGTAGAAGATCATCAAATCACCCGTATGGGACATGGTGTCCGGTGACCTTCCGTTTATTGCCCGCGTGGGAAATCAAGATTATGATGGCTTTATACCACCACGTCTGACAATCCAACAAGGGGGTCAGGTGGTAAAGTATGGTTCGGCCCGCGTCCGATCTCGTGGGTTGCAGTCCCCGGCCCCATTTCCCAGTGGGACTTTCATTCCAACGATAAAACAGTGTACTTCTTCTGTACGGCTCACACGATACAGACCCCTGTGGTTGTGCACTAATAGCCTGTAGTAATTATAATCCCAAAAGAAGAAGAAAAACTTTAAAGAAAGGAAAATGTATCAAGGGAAAGTAAACGTCAATACTGACACAATAATGTGGAGCGGACACATGACTGACATCGACAGTGCAGTATATGCCCCAGACATTATACATTATACATTATTTTGTTTTAGTCCGCGAGAGAATCTGATATCGCAAGGTGTTCGGTTAGTTCACGCATCGGTTATCACCACTCAGCGTGGGGCCTGGTTAGCATGCGGGGTATAGAGATGACATTATTGCCCGGTCACCTCGTCGCCTCGACACGGTAACGACGGGTTTGTTGCTAGTCCCATGAGGTGAACCTAATACGCTGAAGCAAAGTAAAACGTATATTTAGAGAATTTGAGACGTAAACCTGCGGGAGGGAGAGGGGGAACCTTTCATGAAATATAACTGCTGTTATGGTGCGCTAAAGCTGTGCCTGTATGAGCTTACGATACGGACTACTGCGGTGGGGGCATTTGCATAAAATGGGCCAAAATCAGAGAGTTGTTACCGCCAAAATAAATTTGATGCATTATATAATTTCCATCCAGTACAGGTGAAGAGCTTTCACGTTCCGCGTTGAAAGACGGTTACATTCGCGATTAAATACTGCGGCGGCGCTATTTAGGTATCGTTATACACAGCGCGGATATCATTCACGAGTTAATCTGTTATTCATTGTCTATGCAGCTATTTCCCAACCGTGTCAAACAAGAGAACTATATTCATGATCACGGCGAACTAATTATAAGGAACTTGGTTTAGCTTGTTTATAAAACGGTTCGCCCCGTTAACCAAAGAAAACTGGAAGATATGTCCAGATATATACATGCACGGGGTGCTCTATTATCGCGTGCAATACGATATCGGCCATATTAAGCCCCAAATAGACATTCAGATTATTGGAATAGAGTACGTTTCAGCTTCTTGAACATAGTGGTTTGACTTGTTAAAACAAAGTGTGCTTGGGTGTACCAACAGAAGTTGACTTGTTAAAACAAAGTGTGCTTTGGGTATACAAACAGAAGTTGACTTGTTAAAACAAAGTGTGCTTGGGTATACCAACAGAAGTTGACTTTTGACAGTATCGATCTTTTTGTGAAGTAATAAAATGCGACGCCGGTGCGTTTCCGGGCTTCTAGGCGGTGACCAGTCGCCGATGTTGCAATTTCATGAAACATGTTCTGTTTATTGATCTGAGTGCAAGATACATGAAAAGCGTTGCATTATAATTTACCAATCGACGTCTAAACAGGATGCGAGAATTGTGCGCCGTGCAATATATGGATTCATTCCCGGGGACCTGGAGCTCCGGGTTCGGAAATTAAATATGACGGAAGTAGATTCTGATCAGAAATACAATTATTATACGGATTGTCATGTGGACCTTCGGCACGGGTTCGCAGAAGGGATTCGGTATACAGGGCGCAGTTAAGCGAAGGCATGCAGCGTGATTATTTTGATTATAGAAAAACTTGAACGGCGGAGCCAAATTTGGAGATGGAAAGTTAAAGATGTTCTGTCCGATTTCAGGACGATTTTACCTTGAGAAATAATTGTCAATGTTGGATTGATTGTTTAGTAGGATGTTTTGCCTTGTTGTTAGACCTAATAACATTGCGGTACGGAAACAAAAGCATAATTAAAATGTATACCTATAACCTATATCTATACCTAAAACGGCAGCCTATATGCATGACAAAATATAGTGCACAACAATCATAATCCGAGTCATATTTTTCAAGGTTCTATTTTTTAAGCAATTTAGATAATGGCCTACGGTATGAATAGAGCTCTTTTAATAATATACAATTCACAAAGGTTGCATCAATTAATATTAGTGGAATTCACATCATGGTAAACATGTATAGCGAAACTTCATTTTCTTTTGAGTAAAATTCACTGGCAAACTATAGATATTGCGTTATAAGACGTGGACCTGAATTAATTTAAATGAGTTATAATATGGCAACACGAGCTGATTGGGGCCAGCCTACGGGGGATTACTTTCATGCCCCATAAGAGAAAGAAATGCAAGATTAATGGTATTTAGCCAAGCTGGGGTGTCTGTCGCCATCAACGACGTGCAACACCCAATCGTCGTTGGAAGTTTTCGGCCGTTGACAGAAAATAGTGGGTTCGATAAATCGATCCCGCATCCGAGTTGACTCCGTGTGCTATTTTTATATGTAGTCGAAGTTACCGAACTACCGTATATCGTCAACCATTATATCGCGTATACATAATGTCGACAATACGCATGCAACTTATACACATTATACTTCACAGGTCTATACTTGGCTCAGACCCAAACATCACAATCATTCTGTAAACCCGATCTCGTAATAATAAATCGGCATCTATTTTGGTTGCACTATAGCGCTCCTCGCTTCATTGATGACACAACGAAGACCCCCAGCAGCAAATAAACGTGGCGGGGCAATGTCTTCCAGTTTCAAGTGGATCTTGTATAAGTCTAGCGTTCGCCTGATAATTAACTGTGTAGGCCTATTATGCTCGTCTGTTATTAAGTAACCGGGAGTGGTTTCGCTTCACTGATAATGGCAAAACACCTCCAAGATAAACGGTTCGTTCTTTGAAATAGACATTCTTTAAAATCGGTCTGCACATAATTATATCGGAATAATGCTGACAAAAACAGGATTAAGATCAATTAAAGTCACTTGCTTGGGACGGTCGCTAAACTGAGGCTGATGACTTTGGAAAGATCAATTCTGATGTTGTTAGTTGGTTAAAGTAGGTATTACATGTGATTTACAAATATCTGAAGAAATGAATACGGTATAGTATAACAGATTAAAAACAACTGGTTATTAAAAGTCAATATCAAATGTGTCTCAAACGTTGTCTGCGTATGGGGGGGGGGTACATAGGGGCAGCGTGTACCGGTACTAGCAGAGCAATTTATAATGCAAACTGCAATATCATATTACTCATATTAAAACCTAGAGTTTCGTCAAATATTGCTTTTCTGTTGATATGAATATGATGGCCGTTCGGCATGCCTATCGTTCCATGATGCCAGGGGGACCGCGCCGCTGGACAAATATGCCGACCACTTAACAGCGGACAAAATCAAGGCGGTAATTTATATCGTTAAGTGGGACATTATTTTTAATAGAGCACGCCGTTCTGGACCATTTGTGCCGGAATGGTTTGTGGATCGCCACTCGCTCAACGGTTTAAAGGTGTAGGCGTACTGTCCGATTTCAGACTGCCATCTTACCCTGGGAAATGTTTTCAAAAGAATGAGTTGGTATAGTTTGCCCTTGTCATAGCTTTAAATTGATCACGTGGCACGAAGAACGATCCAGAGGTGGAGAGACATGAATTACTGCACGGGGGCCGACAGCAATATTATTACAGCATGTATGCATCAGTACAAGCAGACAGTCTTTTACCAAACCAAAGGATTCCCGGCCTCTGATCTGCCACTTTCTAAAACTGAACAAACAATAGGCCCTGCTAGGTATCCATAGATTATTACAGTCAACCAATTAGCGTCCAACCCTTTGTGGAAATGATATTGAAAAGCGTCATGGTATAGTTTGCAACGATGTTGAATAATTTAGCAATTCTGTCTATTCCTGTTCATTTCCCCCTAAATGCCTAAAGCCTATCTTAGCGAATAATACCACGAGTTGCTAGTAACTGAGCAAAATATATTGCTCAACCCTCCTCACGAAAACGAGTTGAGCTGCTCAATTGTCCTTAAATCACTTTTTTGTTTAATCCCTGTGAGGAGGCAGTGAATTGCCTGCCCCGAGGCCAAACATCCGGGATAATTGAAATCACCTGTCACCAATCGGAATCGGAACACCTGTCCAAGGCCTTTGAACCTAATATCCGGGAAGATGTGTAGTAACGATGTATTTATGTGGGCCGCCTTTAGCGCAAATATACTCCCAAACAGGTATACTCCTGTTTGGGGATTGTTGCCACAAGAAGAGCGCCCGGGTGCCAATCGAAGACGACTTCTATTTAGGTCAGCGTGAACAAGTATTGCGTGTATAGTAATTACTGTACGATATTATACCATCAGGGTTACACTAACCAGCGAGTGTTTCACTGAGGTTCCATACTATCAGTTGTTAAGATGGCACTGATTCTACATACAGTAACCAATAACATCCTTCATCGCTCTCAATCATGCGAGTCGACATTATACACCGTTTATAAGAGTTATGGTTGAATCAGCGAGGCCGTATAAGCACCGTTCAGGATGAGATTATAACATTATTGCGCACGACGCTTCGAGAACAATCTTGTTTGCACTGTGTGTGAGAAAAAAGCGCGCGAATCGCCGTTGCCGGGAAACAGCGCGAGTGGTTCCGTACCACTCGGGAAGTTGAATGAAAACTGAGGCAATATTTTACAGATTGCTATACCTCGGACCTCGCGCCGTTCGGGTTCAGGTAACATTGTGACCGACTGTGTGCAGGGGTTTATTCGTTGTTAATTTTAAAACGAGTGTATGCATGACTGTTCGTAATAAAAACTAACTGTGCATTGCCAATTGATAAGTCTTTTCGAAGCAGGGCGCATACTGGGTAAACTCGTACTCAGGAGTGGGGGGAAAGGCATTATCCACTCTGAACAGCGCCACATTCTATTGCGTCTGCCATACCTCCAAAAGGCTTATACACGTTCTTATATGAGTCGTATAAATCAACGATTTCCCCGATTATAATTAGGAAACAGTTAACATACGGTGAATATTTATTTTAATTGGTGGGAGGTCAGGGGTCAGGTTGGTGTTTCGGAATCTCCTGCAGTCTCTCGACACAGACCCATGTGGTGCCGGTTGGGACTAAATCGATTCTATCGAATTAGCGTGCGAATAATTGTGGTAACCCCAGTTTATTTCTACACTCGAGTGCAGATGTGCCGACCATTTATACAAGGGGTGGACTTATTAAATATTTGATTACATTTCGTATGTGCGAATGTGTCTGCCATGTCACCCATTATTAATGTCAGCCGAGTTTGACCGTCCTAAACATCGAATGATCCGCTCCGTTGCGCAGCGAACATTATGGACACGTGTTCTTATTATACAGCTCAGACGTCATGCCAACACATACCGTATAACAACATGCCTCATAGCTGCTTGCAATAGTTGCCAAGCACTATTGGGAGGTGCATCTCCTCTCAAGAGGAGTTCCGAGGGGGCGAATGCAATTAAGAAGTGCAAAGTGGTGAACGGAACGATGTTAATGCGTCGGTCCGATCACGCCATGCCGTGTTAAACACTATGGATCGGATGCTTGAGTTTTAGCGATGACCGCGAAGTGTAACCGCCGAGTATGTCTAGCTGAACAACTGTATACAGATTCGACGTGATAAGAAATATTAAATACAGATGATACACACTTTATTACAAAGTTCTGTACTGTCAGCTGATACAGTTTGAGTAACTTAGCTTACCACAAATGTATGTACGGCAGCTGATACAATTCTAATTAGCTTACCACAAAGGTCTGGATCTTGTGGTGATAAAGTTTCACACCAGGGCTGCATCGTGAAAGTAAAAGAGTTATACGTTCGTTTGTATAGGAGTGGACACTAAAGAGAGATACGAGTGGGCACTACAACAGGGAGGTACCGGTATAGAACAGGGGAGAAGTAACCTCCTAGACAACCCCACCAGGGTAAAACACAAACCACACCTTGTCCTCGAGATGGATCATCGAGTCCACCCAAGATGTTTAAAAAACGAGGGCCGCTACTATCGCCAGCCCACCTCTTTAATTCACTAATTCTCAATCGGCCTTGGGACTATACATCCGGCTCTGTACATGTAATTCGCTGCCAGCATCCGCAGATTATACCTGTAGGAAATTATCGATACCGGTACACGATTTAATCAGTTTAAACGGAGTAGATTCCTCGACGGTAATAAACTCGCCATGCCCTTTAGCTGATAATTTCAATCCAGCAGTATCCGTTTATCATCAGCCAAGTCGTTTACATTTTTTACATGATCGTACACAAGAGGATAACCGATTTGCATTCGATTATAATTAAAGCTTTCGTCGGCTGTTCTGTTATGCCTATGATACCTATGATCTTTTACTACGAGTGTACAACATGGGTCTTTCCACCAGGTTGGGGAGCGATCTGTTAAAGTGTCCCTTGTTATACCAGTGTAAAAACGAACCAGAGGTCGTATTACAAACTAGTATCATTGTTTTCTATAGAACGTGCAGATATGTTTACCGGTTCTTCATCACCGAAAGTGCCATATTACTTTACGCACAAGGCATACAGACCACGAGCCCTATACATTATACCACGCCAACAGATCACGATGTCTGACGTAAATCCTCAATTCCAACAAGCAATCAATTCTTACACGGCGA